>DWLR01004317.1:0-12264 GCA_018246295.1 Papilio alexanor hazarajatica | reverse complement strand
ATATATATATATATATATATATATGACTGACCGGTTGGCGCAGTGGCAAGACACTCCCCTTCCGCGCCGCAGATCGTGGGTTCGATTCCCATGCAAGACAAACATTTGTGTGCATGAACATGTCTGTTTGTCTTGAGTCTACATGTAAAGACCACCGAAGGACGGGCAGCAGCGTCCTTTTCTTAGTACGGTGGGACATACTGCGATTAGCGTGGCGATTATGGCACTTCCCCCCCCCCCATGATACGATCAATGGGGGAGGCCTATGTCCAGCAGTGGACGGTCATAGGCTGAGGTGTTATATATAGGTTATAATAAAGGAAACAACCACAGTTATACACTTAATAGGTGGATAGCTCAACAGTGTTCTTTTGCAAACGCCATGTCTTCGATCTCAAAGCAACTAGTTCTTTCTTCTATTATGCCTGCTATCGTTTGCTTTTCCAGTTTTTTCAATAGCCTTTGCTTTCACGGTGTTTTCTCAGTGTTCGAATCTGACACTGCACTCTTGAGTCTGAAACAAAAAAAAAAGATGCTACCAGAAAACCACCTTCCACTTACTGAAGTGTTTTCTATTTCTATTTCCATGGCAACTACTAATGGACTACTAACTTGATGAGAGTTTAGTCAGAAATGAATCACCAAGCTGAAACATACAAATTATGTTACAAAATTTATCACTTCAATAATATGTATATACAGGTAAAAACGTCTTGTCATGTTAAGTAGCTGTAAGTGTATAAAGTAGCTGGAGTGCTGGTAAAATGGTTCATGAGGAAAAGTAAAAATATTTTTTATTAGTGTTTTTCCTGTAGTACTTACTCATAGCGATGCATAGAGGACACTTTGGTAATCTATGGCAAGCGATGGTTGACTTTTAGCTGTATAGGCTTAAGTTCTCTTGTCTTAAATAAAATTAGTACTATTTCTAGGTACAAAATTTTCAGATGACCACAAAGAATCTTGATAAAAATTTCAATGTACAAAGTCGCAACATACTTTTTGAAACGTAAATTAGAAGGAATATATGCATTATATTTTTTTATTTAATTAGTGGTAAAAAAAATCGGAACCTGGTATCCCTCAGTATGTGTAATCCGACCATTTACACATGTCACGGAATATAGATGCGCTAATATCTGATGAATGTCATTCGCACTTTGGTCAGTTATCATCAATTTTTGGGTTTGGATTTTACATATTTAAACTTTAAATTTAATAAAAATCTGCATAATACTTGTAGAAAATATGTATTAGTTTCATAATTCTTTCATTTACTTAAAGCGTCTTATCAAAAATTTGATTTACCGATGAGATGTTATGTTTGGCTGATTTCACTCGCTATGGCTTTTACAGCCTATTATACTGCAATTCGCCATAATTGCACACTTTTAGTATCAAATAGATTATCACTAAAGGTTTGAAAAAAATATTTTTTCGGAAATGTAGTTGTTTTAGAGCAAAACTATTTCGGCGCGAAAAAATTGTCTGCCATCGGCGGCACCGATGGCAAACAAAAAATACCGACCCGCAAATAGAGACAAAAAACTAGAGTGTTGTCCTGCTCACGCCTTCATAATTTCATATTCGCGCCTTTCACTCTTGGAATTATTTTTCTTTACCAGCTTGTCTATATCTATTTTCTACCAAACTGGCAGACTGCTTTTTATGTTGGTAGCAACATCAACATGTTCGTAATTTTGGTTGCACTGAAAATGTCCGCCATTTTCTCCGTTTTCGTATATCATCAGCGAAGAACTAGGGGTTATGAAAATCTCCTGTCAAAAATAATTTATACGAAAACGGAGAATCTCCATCACGCTCTAAATTATATATCTATCTCAGTCAGAAAGTTCCTCTATAACTTTTGGTCTAGTTCTTGGTAAACCATAGTGTAAGTTTGGTGTAAACCCTCAACTTTAATTTAATTAAAATTAACAAAAAATATAACAATTTAACCTTTTTTAATCTTATAACTAAAATTCTAATTAGTAGTAAACTCTAGTCTTTGGTTAAATGATAACCTAATTTTTTTGCTATACCTTATACTTATTACCTAGATGCCTTTTTTTATAGAAGGCGGCAAACGAGCAAGTGGTCAGCGGTCACCTAAGTGACCGCTACCCATGGACATCTGCAACAAGATGAGAGATGATTTACAGATGCGTTGCCTATCTTTAGACATAGGAGGGGATGGACAGAAAATGGACATTTCCTTCTCCTATCCAAACCCCTTCACATCCTCTGTACCTTTCCAGGGAAAGAGGACTAAACTTATGACTTCGGCACCTCACTCATCAGACGAAACGCTGAATACTTTTACTTCACGTCTGTCTTCTGTGGGGTCGTGGTATTTCACCGACCGTGCGGCCCATTCGTGCAACAGTTGTTGTTGTTGCGGACTCCACCACTGTCAAAAAAATGCTCCTAGGTTCTAGCCATGCGAACTTACAATTGAAAACGTAAAATTTCAAATATGTACCCAAGTACAATTTTTTTTTTTAAATTTTACGTCTTATAAATGTACCACACTTACAAATGTACGAACGTTTTATATGTACCATATTTTCAAATTTTCTTTATTGTAGCTATAGTGTGGATTAACACGATTCAGATTGTTTCTTTTTTGTTATTCATTTGGCAAGACACATGAATTATTAAATAAAAAATTTTACTTAACCTTTCCTTTTGTAGGCGTTTAGTATAAAAGCTAATTATTGGCAACAAGCTACAAAGAAGTAATATAGTCAAATTTATGTTAACTAATTTATCACATAGTGTGCCATATTTCATTAGTGTATATCATATGTAATAATTATGTTGAATATGTTTGTCTATGGATCAATTGATAACTTGCTAGAGAATCTGTTTGCGGCATAAATTCTCCTTGCTCGCGACACCATCGGGTACGTGTGTTAGTCTAAAAAAATTAATTTGTTTTCTTCGCTATTTTAATAGAACATTTATATTTTTTTGCCAGGAGGAAAAAAATCCGATCCTGGCGTCGAAAGGATAAATTCCCAGATTGATTAGCTACAGTACATAGGTAAGTATTGTTACATTTTACAAAGACGGGTTCCACGTCAAATGTGTTGGAAAAAGGTGACACGTATTATCACAAAATGTGGATACCTATCACCAATAAGTTGTACATTTTACAGGCCAGTTTCTCGGCTTAAAATATCTTTTCTCTCTTAAATTTTTAGAAAAATATGATTCATTATAAATGTTATTCAGAAGTTTGAAATAATTTTTCTATTAATTTCCGGTCTTTAAGAAGTTCTAACATGAATAAAATACATGTGATAATGTAATTTGTTCTTTAGTAGCATATCTAATTAGCAGTTTGTTTTAAATTTCTCCATACAGTAACAAAACCAATAGTAATTAAGAAATAAGAAGTTAAAACCGCGAGGTTTTAGGTATCAAAATTGTTTCTAAATAAAAATGTAATATTTTGTTGGTGATTAAAGCCATTATGGTTAATTTTTTTTTATTACTACCATATATTTTTTATGTATGCAGAGCACATAGTAAATTTATGTCAATAATTGCATGTAGAAAAACAACCGCATCAGTTGATTTTGTGAAGTCAGTGTACTGTAGTATGTATGGTTCTACCATGTGTTACTACACAAAATAATGTGTGGCTATGCTTTGCTTTCTCGTGGCAATTTGGAACATGTGCTGACTCTGGTTTAGCACGAGTCTTACCATAGTAATTTTTATATTATTAAGGTCAGACTGGAAGTCAACTACTTGAATAATCTGAATTTGTAAGTGTGTGATCTTATTCTGATGTAGAAGCAAGAGGTGTGCCAGGATTGTTCAAAGTGGAAATCGATAATCTTTACCTACCCCTCTGGTGTACGGGCATAACTGTATATTATGCTCTGATTCTACTCCTGAGTTACACTTCATTTATTATATAATCTAATTTTCTGTTGGAATTAATATTTGGAGAATAAATTAAGCTACTTAACAGAAGTAAAAATGTACTGAGACATATTAAATGTAAAATATTCCTTTGCACCTTACATTTGAAGTAATGTTTGAGATCTTTGAATACCGCTGTTTTTAATTAATTTTTCATGTTTTTGTTAGCATTAATTAAAGTAAATTTATTTTTCCGTCTTCATAGACCTTTTTAAGAAATCATACTAAGTAACTTTTGAAAGCAAATCAGTTTCTGAATGTATCATTATCTCTACATCTAATATGTACATTTAATCTTATTTAACATGTAGGTATTTCTATGTTGTTATCTTTATTAATACAATATACATTCTCCACCTACTTCATTCTGAATATTGTACATTACTTAATAACTTCTACAATGGTATTTCAATTTACACACTGGTACAAGGTTAATTTTCATTTGTTGTAAAATTTAATCACCTGTTGAAATATTTAATTAAACTCAAAACAGTTGTACCAATATAGGCTACAAATTAGAAATATTCAATATGTAAAAAGCATTATGACAGTTTCTATGATAGATCATTTCATGCATTTTTAAGGTATATCTTTACAATCTTCTCAGTTAACTCCTTTCACCGCTTGTTGATATGATTGTTGCTGTGGTTCAAGTTCTAATATCTAATTATTAAGTCTTAAATAGGAATTGTATTAGCATTTATTAAGAAATAAATATGTATGTTCAGAGCAATGATAATTTTCTTTAATAAATGTGGTCAATGCAGACATAGCTTCTGTTGTATTATATGTTATAATTTGTATTTATGTGGGATTGGTATTTTAAATCTTCTCTTATTACTCTACTACCATAGTACTGTAACGACTTGGCGCGGACAAGGACTGCTGGAGGAGGCGAAAATGATGCATCAGCAACCCATGATGGTTGGAGAAATGATACCTGTACACTCTGAAATACCTGTGCATACCGAGGAAATGAACAATGTGGGCTACGATAACAGTGGCTCCTATGCTTACGATGACCTGTTTCCGGCATTGCCACACTCTCAACCCCCTGTACAACGCAATATCCAACAAGTTACTAACAAGATGCGAGTTGGCTCTTCACTGCATACTCAGGTAATATACATTTCAATAAAAAGGTATATATTATGTGTATTTAGATGTAATGTGGTAAATTCAATAATAATTTGATTATTTATTACCGCTCAATTATGAAGCATTTTAAATGAAACTTATCAATTTAGTCCTTGCACTATTGACTCTAACTAGATTGTGGATAATTTCAATTATGAATGGTCCTATAGAAACTTACAATCAACTTTATTTTAGTAAAGTTGTGTGAAAAATTATTCTAGTAACAACATAGCTTTTCTATATTGACAAATACTTTTAATTACTTCTACAACTTCCAGTTATAAACCTTTTTTAAATATAATAATGTCAATCCTTTTCTCCTTAAATAAAGTTTTATATCCATATCATAACAGTAACTCTGTTTATTGAATGGATTTACTGAGCTAACAAATACATAATTTAATTTACATTTTAGGTGTTCCATGTGCCATATGAGGAAAGAAAACTGGATAATGCTAACACATTCGGAGAGGGTGAGTCTTTGAGAACCTGTCAGGCCATTACTAAAGAAACTGGAGCGCATATTGAAATTTCAACTAGTAAGGATGGAAGTCTTACTTTTCTTATCACTGGAAAGCATAGCGCAGTACTGGATGCCAGGCGCCAAATTTTGACTCATTTCCAACAACAGGTACAATATTAAGCTGTTTAAAAAGGATAACATTTAATAGGATTCTTTTTAAGTTACATTAAAATAAATTTATTGTTACAGGCAAGCAAGCAAATAAATATACCCAAGGAGCACTATCGCTGGATTCTCGGTAAACAAGGCCAGAAACTAAAGGACCTAGAAAAAGTCACTGCAACAAAGATTAGTGTGCCGAGTATCTCTGATAGCAGTGAGATCATTACAATTACTGGCACTAAAGAAGGCATTGAAAAAGCTGAACATGAAATAAGAGTCTGTTCTGAGGAACAGGTATGTGAGATTTAATATTTGTTGTATGTAGATTGAACAGCATTGAAATGTATTTTTATGTATTAGTACAATTCAACGTGCTTATTTCTTGACAGTCGCGCAAGGCATTAGAACGTGTAACAGTACCGAAGATCTACCATCCGTTCATTCAAGGACCATTCGGAGAGCGCGCGCAGGCTCTGAGTGCGGAGACTGGGGCCCGAATCCATATACCACCAGCATCTACACAGAGTGATGAAATTGTCATTGCCGGAGAAAAGAATGGAGTTCTAGCAGCCAAGGCCCAAATTGAACAAATCTATCAAGAAATGGTAAATTTTGCGATCATAAAATGTCTTAAATATTTAATTACTAATAAGATTAAAAATTTAATAATTATTAAAGGTCAGCAAATGCTCAACTGTGAGAGTAGAGGTTCCGAAATCGCAACATAAGTATGTCATTGGTGCTAGAGGAACAACCATACAAGAAATCTTAAAGGAAACTGGAGTGTCTGTCGAAATGCCTCCTCCTGATTCACCTACTGGAACTATAACTCTGCATGGCCCCCATAACAAGATTGGAATTGGTATGGTATTAATTTTTAATGATAGTATTAAATATTTTCATCATTAAATTATATACATACATATATAATTACAATTTTTTTACAGCATTATCAATGGTTTGTGATAAAGCCAACTCAGTGAAAACGGCAACAGTAGATGCGCCAACTTGGATCCATAAATACATAATTGGAAAGAATGGCTCTAACATTAAAAAGATTACTCAGGATTTGTCTAAGGTAAACTAATGCACCTTTGTTACCTGAAGTATTATTTTATGATTGAATAAAGTCAAATGTTATGCTATGTAAAACTATTGTTTTAAGGTACATGTTGACATAACACACTCGGAAGATAAGGTAAAAATCGATGGTCCCCCGGAAGAAGTAGAGAGAGCGCAAGTGGAGCTGGATGACTTTGTTAAGAACTTGCTTGCTACCCTTACATATGTTGAACTTTCTGTTGATCCTAAATTTTTCAAACATATAATTGGCAAAAATGGAACTAACAGTAAGTTGTTATTTGTAAAATTAATATATTAGACACATGATTATTGAGCTTATGCTTGATTTTTACTTATTAAGTTAGTTTTTACTTGTTGTAAGTACTTATTGCTCACCTTTTCTTTACAGTTAATAGACTGAAGGATGAGACTGGTGTAGTTATTAATATTATTGAAAACGAAGGCAATAACGTTATTCGTATTGAAGGAAGCCATAAGGGCGTCGCAGATGCTGAAAGGGAACTGAGAGAGATGGTTATGAAATTGGAGAACGAAAGGACAAAAGAAGTTTATGTAGATCATAGATACATTAAATCATTAATTGGTGTTAGAGGAGATAAGATCAAGGAAATCCGCGAGAAATTTGAGCGCGTACTTATCACTCTACCAGACCAGGGTCAAAAGAGAAGCCCAATCAAATTGAGGGGGCCACAGGAAGACATTGAAAAATGTGAGAAGTACTTACATAAGGTGATTAAAGAAATCGCGGAGTCATCGTATGTGCAAGAAGTGCCGATTTTCAAACAGTTCCATAGGTTTATTATTGGTAAAGGTGGTGCAAACTTGAGAAAGATTAGAGATGAAACGCAAACTGTGATTGATCTTCCGGCCGAGGGTGATGAAAGCGATGTTATTACTGTGCGTGGAAAACGTGATAATGTTGAAGAAGCTGTCCGAAGAATCCAACAGATACACAGCGAAAAGGCGAACATAGTCACTGAGGAGGTGACAATTGCCCCCAAACATTACAATTCCTTAATTGGAGCCGGTGGCAAGCTGATTCATTCCATTATGGAAGATTGTGGAGGTGTCCTGATCAAGTTCCCGCCAGCGGATAGTGATAGTGACAAGGTTGTTATCAAGGGACCCATTGAAGATGTGGAGAAAGCTAAAGTGCAACTGTTAGCACATGCCTCTGAGCGCGAACTGACATCACACACTGCTACAGTCCGTGCTAAGCCTGAACATCACAAGTTCCTGATTGGAAAGAATGGTGCTAACATTAAAAAGATTCGAGAGCAAACTGGAGCTAGAATTGTTTTCCCAACTGATAAGGATGATGATAAAGAAGCTATCTTCATTATAGGTATAGTAAAGTTTTATCTAAATTATAAACAAATTTTAGTTTTAAATAAAAAATGTTAAATCACTTATAATAATTATAACATGAGTTTTAGTTTTATTGCATTCAAATTAACCGAAAATACTGGATTGTGATTTGGGGGGCTTTTGACCCTCCTTAGCATAGATTTTAGCATGGTAATAATTAGAAATCGCACAACCTTTTTGCATAATTTAAACCAGAAAAAGATATTGTAATACTGGCTAAAAAATTACTAGAATAATTCGAAACTATAGATAATTATTTGACACAGGACGCGAAGAGCAAGTGGAGTTAGCTCGCAAACAGCTAGAAGTGGCAGTGGCGGAGATCAGCAATGTGTCGGAGGGTGAAATGTCGGTACCGCCGCGCCATCACCGGCACTTTGTGGCGCGCCGGGGAGAGATATTGCGTCGCATCGCCGATGACTGCGGCGGCGTGCAGATCTCCTTCCCGCGCCAGGGTGTCAACAGCGATCGCGTCGTGCTGAAGGGCCCCAAAGACTGCATCGAAGCAGCTAAAGCACGCATTAACGAGATTATTGAAGATTTGGAAGCAAAGGTATGTAATAATAATATTGTAGTTTTACAATGTTGTCTATAGTAAGAGGCAATAAATATTGCACATCGACCTTTGGAAAGAGATTTCGGATTCGTTGAACGTTATCTTTTTCGCACAACACGCTAAAAATCACAGATAGTGTGTGATAGAGATACCGCTCTGCGATGTCGAAATCTTTCAAACGCCGTATTTATGGCCGCGTACTATACATTATTTTCGTTAAAAAACCTTTACCTTCAAAAAATTATAAATACTATAACAAATATTTAAAATTAATAAATAACTTACTCATCCCACCTGTTTTTAAAAATACTTTCACTTAAAGCAGCAATTACTATATGAAACACATTAAATTATGTACATACAACAATAAACATTTTTAATATTTTCTAATTTTATTTTATTATGTTTAACATAATTTTGTAGGTTACAATTGAATGTGTGATATCGCAAAAGCATCATCGCACTGTCATGGGTGCCCGAGGATCCAAGGTCAAGGACATTACAGCGGAATATGACGTTCAGATCAAATTCCCTGAACGCGACAACACTGAGGGTGCTGATATACCAGTGAGGAATGAGGACAGCGCTGAGCCTGGTGCCAATGATATCATCAGAATAACTGGCCGCCCGGAAAACTGCGAGGCAGCCAAAAAAGCACTCTTAGAACAGGTAGTAAAAACTTTTCTTGTGAAACCTAAAATGAAATTCCAAACTGTAATGAAATAATCCATAAGCTTTCTTCACCTAGTTCAGGAGACAGAACTCCATGAAACTTAATGATTTTTGGACAATAAAGGTTATTTTTATTTTATTTATTTATAACATTTGTTTCAGGTCCCAATTACAATAGATGTGGAGGTGCCTTTTGATTTGCATAGACTGCTTGCTGGTCAAAAGAGGAGGGAGCTGATGCAAACTTATGATGTCCACATTCTTATGCCTCCCGCAGAGGAGACCTGTGACCAGGTCAAGGTTAGTAGTAATATAAAAAAAAATTGTACACAAAGATAATTGAAAAAAAAATGTAACGCATTATTATTTAATATTTAACAAAAAAAATGTGTTAATAAAATAACTTTTTGCTTAAGGTAACTGGAACACCAGCTAATGTGGAGAAAGCCAAACAAGCTCTTACCGAAAAAATTGTAGAGATGGAGAAAGAAAAGGAAGATCGCATTCTCAGGTTCAATTCATTTTATTTTGTGCACTAATTTTTGTTCCTCTCTAATGAGCTCTCTCAAACTCATACATAAATCGAAGAAAATAAATATATTTATAGGTTAATGTATTAATAAGATTTTACAAAAATTATTAAATTGATATATAAACTTGGCTTATTACAGAATTAATTTAATTGATTTAGTTTCTATAACTAGCAACATGTGTGCGTAGATGTATGAATGATGAAGAGGCAAGAGAGGTGCGCCAAAATCACGCCAAGTGGAAATCCGTAACCTCTACCTATCTCTTTGGATTACGGCCGTGTGTGTTATGTACTTTAAAATAAGATCTATCTAAAATTGAAAATGAAGGAAACTTTCGAAACCATAATATTAAAGGTCATAATATTGTAATGTTTAGTTTATATGTTATTTGTAGTTAGTATGTTACATTTTGTCCCAGGTCTTTACACAGCTGCTTTTTAAGCATGTTCAAGGTTAACATTTTAAAATATTTCCTGTGTCGCTTACTTCTTTGTTCAAATAAAAATTGCTAGGATGACAAACGGAAACGTGTTTGCTAATTTTGTCTTCTTATTACTGGATCATAAATATCTTTTATATCTCGCAGATCCTTTACCAATTGACTTTTAATTTACACGCACGGATATATGCACGCATATTTAAGTGCACACACTCACTTATTTACTTGGAGTTCAGACATACGGAAATATAAAGAGTTTTATAGGACAAAAATACATTGTTTTGGGTTTCTGTGATGCAGATTGTGTTATTCGCTCATGTGATGCTAAGGATGTTTTTCTCACCAAACAGTAGTGTTCAAACATCTGTGTCCGTGTCATACAATATTTACCGACTTATAATTCGTATAGACGAGATGGCGCGTGTATGTGTGACTGGACTTCTTTCTATGGGTAGCACAGTATTGGGGGGGGGGGGGCGTTAGGACTTCCAAATGGAAATTCATAATCTCAGCTTACACCTTTTGAGGTATGGGCGTGAGAGCTTTTTCAGTTAACTATTATAAATTAAATTTATAAAAATAATTCGTCAGGATTAATAGTTAACTACAATTCATAAAACTAAAAATTATTTACTGACCGGTTGGCGCAGTGATAAGATACTTGTCCCTCACGCTGCAAGTCGTGGGTTCGATTCCCACGCAGGGCAAAGATTTGTGTGCATGAACATGTCTGTTTGTTGTGTTTGTCTGGGTGTAATTATCTATACATGTATGTATTTACAAAAGAAAAGTATTAATATATGTAGTATATCAGTTATCTGGTTTTCACTGTACAAGCTTTGCTTAGTTTGGGATCAGATGGCCGTGTGTGAATAATTTCCTAGAATATTATTATTATTGTTTTTACACAATGTTAACAATCTATACACCTCACATATCTGTGTTGCAACTTATCCTGCAAATTGTAAATGTTTAACAGTAGACTATATTTACCGTAGGTCATTCGAGTTGAAATTCAAAGTGGACCCTGAATATCACCCCTTAGTTATCGGAAAGGGTGGGTCAGTTATAACAAAGATCCGCACCGAATATGGAGTGCAAATTAATTTGCCAAAGCGCGGCGACCCCGATGACGACATCATCACCATCCAGGGTTACGAGGACAAGGCGCAGCAAGCCAAGGAAGCAATTATGGCTATTGTGCATCAACTTGTAAGTTGTTTTAAATATGATTATATGTCAATCACTTTCCTATTACATGCTTTATTAATAAGAGTTGTAAAAGTTGTGCATTAAGTTTACACATGATCACCACTTGAAGAGTAAAAGGAAAATATAATTAACTCGAAACTACCCAGTACTTTCAAGTATAAATTAATATGTTTATTTTAGGATAACCAATACCGTGATGAAGTTGACATCGATCCTCGCGTGCACAGAAGGCTTATTGGCCTCAGGGGAAAGAATATCAGACGTATCATGGACGAGTACAAGGTTGATATTCGCTTTCCTAAAAATGTCGACGACAGCATCGTCGTAATTACTGGCGATGAGGACAACGTGTTGGATGCCAAGGACCATTTGTTGAATTTGGCAGAGGAATATGTAAGTATAAATGAATTTAAATACAACTGCTACATTAACATACCTATGTTGAATGTAGCAGTTGTTGTAATGATTTATTATTCTATTTTAATAGCTGCAAGATGTTGTCGATCGGTACCAGCGTCCGGCGGCTCCGTCGCTCGGCGACTTTGGGGATGTTCTCAACGAGAACGCCGCTCCCAGCAGTGGGAATACGGGATCGACCGGTTTCGTGGTAAAAGGTGGGCCATGGGAGCAGCGCGCGCCGGACACTGCGTCCACGCACGAGTTCCCCACCATGCCCGGCGTCCCGGCCGCCGCGCCCGCCGCC
>DWLR01004316.1:0-12266 GCA_018246295.1 Papilio alexanor hazarajatica | reverse complement strand
GGCACATTTCCCCCAATGATGTTATCAATGGGGGAGGCCTATGTCCAGCAGTGGACGATCATAGGCTGAGGTGGAGGTGGACACAAGAAGGTATATATGCTAGACATACGAATATCTGTATATTTTTTCTATCATATCACGTACCGGCTTTATACCTTTTACAATAACTAATCTCATAAAACTAGTTTGTCCAATTTGATACATTATTACGCTTCCTTCTGAATCCCCGTCCATTAGTGAAAACTATATGAAATTGAGAGCCAGGCGTGGCGAGGGGACTTTGTTTTATATGAACACGGGACCTTGTGAGCGTCTAGTGCAGCGGTTGTTAATATTTTCGGTTACGCGAAGTTTAATTTTTTTTGTCAAAATAATATAGTATAAATGACAATAATAAAAACACCATTTAATGGTCGAAATTACTAACACGTTTATCGAATAAAAAATAGTACTGTATTCGAAAAAACAGCGTCGTAAATAACCTACGATTTTTAATTGTTTTTTTTTTTAAGAAAAAAATGGTCATTGTGAGATAATAATAGAAGATACAGATATATCGACACGGAGTTTTATTTGACGTTTTTTGGAGGTCTACTAATGATGCCATGGAATGGCCATGAAAGCCATATTTATAGCACTTTCTTCGATTACAAAATGTGATATTTTTTATTGTATACTAATTTTTTATAAAAGTACATATAAGTAAATACATATGGTGTAAGTCGTTTTTAAATCCGTTGAGTGGTTGAGGAGTTAACGGAAGAACAAAGCCTCGAAAATCAACTTTATTCTATACTTTGTATAGATTTTTAATAAACGTATTATAAGATTTTTATGTATTAGTACAAAATACAATTTCATTTGTCACAATTTTTTTGGAAAAATTAATGATACTAATTATCCTATTTTACATAAAACAGTAATAACATTCAACAATGCGAACAATCGAATTGCATCATTAATATTACACGGTCAAGATCCGCGTGATTTATAGCCGAGTTAAATTAATGTTAACTCCGGTCAATGTTGCATTTAAACACACGTAAACAAACTGCATAGTACACAGACGTAGTACGTTATTTAGTCTACTAATTTGTGTTAAACATATGGCCTAAGAGAAATAACCAGTAAAATAGTCCCTTTAGACATGTATTTTAATTTATTGATAGTCACCATTGTAGGAGGGATTACTCCATATCAATAGATATGGTTGATATTCGGCTGTTATTTTAGTCTAAAAAAATTCAATCCTCTAAAATCAAGCTGTAGTGACTATTCGGTACAGCAAACTCGTCGCAGAATGCAATATTAACTTAAACTGACTATAAATATAATTAAATGTATGAAATACAATCGGGCATTTTTTCAAATGTTTTTAATATTATGCAATATTGTAGAGATATGAAAACACAACGACCGTTGAGTCACGCATTTCAAGAATAAGACGTAAAAAACACAATTAAAAATCAGTGCCCGGGTGTAACTGTGCGACCACGTTACAAGCAAGGCCGCTACGTTCTCACGATCCCAGCAACTTTAACTTAGTATGGTGGTAGTTATAAAGCGATCATGGGAAATTAAACTTCTTATGGTTATGTATGGGAAATTACATCTTTAGTATTGTTTACAACGCTATGACTGTATGGTCTTTATATGTTCATAATCATAAATAGTAATATGACATTATTAAGCTAGCTATGTACAGTCGAGTTCCTAGGCGGTATTCCACTTTAAAAGAGACAATCGTTTGAACGTTTCGTACACCTTGAGACGTTGACGAAGAAACAGTTACCAATAGGATGCCACTTTTAAATGTTATAGGATGAAAAATTAAGGTCAGTGTTGTGACAATAGAGTATTCAGAAATAATTATTTCGTCTGAATGGCAGAGGTCGTAAAACATCTAGAGCGGAAAACAAACACAGCGCTGATAACAATGGTCAGGGGTACAGTGGAGGTACGCCACAGATTTTATTTTCTTTTATCAAAACATCGATAGCACTCTAATTGGTAATTTGTAAGAAGGAGGCGGTAAAATAAAAGTATTACAGTTGTAAGAAATGTTTTTACGTAAATTTCAAATAAATATTTTAGTTCTTGTAACATTTTTGTTAACGCGTTTTTATAGTGACTATCATACAAAAACCTTGCTTATAAAGTATCTACAAAAACAATCAAGATCACTATCAAGGTAAACTCAGACGCTGTGACCGTTGTAGAGGACATAGTTATAAAAGAGAAGTATAGTTTTTTTTTTTTTGCTATAATTAACTATAGAAAATGATGCGTGACATTGTTAGATAATTTCCTTTGTTTTTAATCCAATCATGTTTAATTATATCCGTTAGTTGAAATACCTGTGGTATTTATTTGTTTTTGCTCAAACTATTAAAAGTATTTGATACAAATCGCTTTTACTTTTTATTATTTATTATACTCGTATTTAGGGCGCAAGTCTAATATAACCGAAGTAAGTTTGAAAAAGGCCCAAAAACAAACTTGTGGCTGTAATATCGAACAACGACATTTTTTTCTCTTTCGAATTAAGATGGAACAAATGAATAAAGTACAACGTGTTTTGAGTAAATCCAGATGTATTACAAAATTATTGTATTAAATATAAACTAGTCAATTTATGTTGTTAGTAAGTGTTAGTAAAAATGTTAAGCTGAATAATTATATTTTGTATCAGCCTGTGGTTATAACTTGAGACAATTTTCCTGTAATTATAGACTACGAGTTACGCAAGTGGGAAATGAATATGTCAGTCTAAAGGTTTGTATGCGCAGTAGTTTTTCGCCGAATGTATATAACCTAGATCGAAATCTTAAAATATCAAAGATTTTTAAATAAAAAACTTCTGCTAATCGGTTAACCCACGGGTTTCCAAAATGTGCGCCGCGGCGCCGTGGTGCGCCAAAGAAAGTATAAACTGGAGCCGTGAGGAGATCTTTAATGTAGCTTTGTAATGAGTATATAAATAATCTTTTTAAGAAACTCGTGTTTATATCCTTGATGTTTTAATTTTCATGTCCATCTTCCTAACTAGTACAGCATTTACTATACATACTATATACATTTCAGCTGTCTATCTATTTCGAGCAAGTGAAGTCAGGGCGCCGAGACAAAATTCTTAACTTGTAAGTGCGCCGCGGACTAAAAAAGATTGGGAACCCTCGGGTTAACCCCTTTATTCGGACACAATAATTTATATTTTGTTTAAATACTGAGGTTAGCAACTTTCTTATTAGTATAAGTGTGTTATAATGATTACTCGAAATCAATCAATAATTTAAATACATAAAAGTATAGATTATTTTTAGGAGCCCTGTTACGTGTTTTAATTATAAAACCAGGTTTTAAAGGTGCCTAAACCATTTATGTTAGAAAAGTTACAGCAGAAAATCCTTGACAAATTGAGGTGAATTTTCTCTTATAAATAGAATGGCGATAGCATCTATTGTAGCACACAATCTAAAAATGACATAGAAAATTCTACACCTCACTTCTAACTTAAACTTGATTGCTAAAGTTGAAAAAGATGTCAGTGAAATAATTTACACAATTCATTAATATTTTACGTACAAACGTAAAACAAACTCGCTCATAAAAGTAACTACAAAAACAATGTAATTGGTTATTCACTCACGTATTCAGTTCTTTTACCCAATTGTCACATCGCAAATTCCGAGCCATCAATAACAAACGAAACGCACAAAGACATTTACTCTCGCTGTTACTCCAGGAACCTTAGACGATAGAAATCGATAAAAGCAGTATTTTATTGCTTACGATACTGACAGAAATAAGTCTTAAAATGTTCATAAAACATTATTTGATGTAAAAAAAAAGAAAGGCAGTATCTAGTGTTACGTTAAAAATCCAATATGTACTTCATTTATTGTTTATTATGTACATAAGATTTTTAATCTATCTTTATATTTATCTATCTTTATATTTAGATATCATGTAAATGATGCCTATTTATGTCAAGATCAGAGCCGATACAATTTGCATCTGAAGGTTAAACGCAGCGTTGAAGAATCCAACAAATTAGCATTGGTTAGGATCATTATTGTTGTTAGTGGTAATAAATTATTTCAAATTATTTACTTATGAAAAAATAAATAGATAACGGAAACATAATTTTTTTTCCAACACTACCTATTTAACTTTTAAATATATCGTTGTCCTACGAAAGCGGCAAACGTGATGCGATGCGATGCGCCAAGACGCGACCAATACGTAATGCTCGACAGATAGATACAACTACTGTATAATAACATTTTCGTTTGTCACGTACAACGGGTAATGCATGATAAGAATATCACCAAAAGAAAATGATCACAAACACATAACCAAAAGAAAACACTATATCAAATTATAAAAAAAAAATAACCGTAGTCTTTATTAATTTATCTAATATACAATCGTGATAATTAGAAGAGTGACGGATGATTTGATTTGGGTTAATATCAAGAAGAAAGAGAGAAAAGAATGTGAACGTTTTACTTTACAAATACCATTAAAATTGAATAGATAATATCACATGCTGGTTGTTCAGGTGGTCAACTACCAGCATTGTACTTATGAGAAGTGCTGGTAACATCCGTGGTCGGAAGTGGCGCCCCCATTGCGCACCGCACTGCAGGATGTCATGCCCCGCCGACCGCGGCTACAGACCGGGGTATGGGGACAGTCGTTCGAGCTTCAAATGACGGATATCCCATCAAACCGAGTATAATTTCATTTTTCTTTTATTCGAAGCAGAATGGAAAGGAAATGTAGATGTTAGACAAGAGTAGTTAGTGCTAGCCGATTTTTAAGGACATAAATTTGAATTATTTAATTTATTTAATTATTCCTCTTATGAAATTTAGGTAAATGAAAATTGAATCGCAGTTAATCGGTTTACCGCAGTAGAGATAATAGAATTTAAGACCTTGAATAGTTCTGGTATGATATGTGAGGTTCCAAAGAAAAGACATTCAGGTCATGGCAGTGGATTTTTCGTTACTTGTCCATGAGCATAAAGGTCAGGGCTGTGCCAACAAACGTACGACTGTGGCACCTCTACATCGTGCTTTTTCGTGATTATTTTCCATTAAAAAAACTGCATTTACCTATCTAGGCTAGACAGATATCATATATCACTATCCATGGCATAGGAGATGGACTGATAGGATGATAAGGCTTTTTGCGCATGTGTATGTATGTTCGTTCCATTGTGACCTCCTGTAGCCTAAACAAGTTGAGCGATTTTGAAGAGTGTGATGTCATCCATCCAGAATATCATAGGAATACCGCTAGTCGGTTTAATTTTTTTTAATTGACTGTTGCTTGTTATACTTTTGCGTTACAAACATTACGACGATGAGCGAGGTGCCGGTCAACATCAGATGAGCTACGCCGTCTTCTACAAAAAAAAAATAACCACCAAAATATTATAAGGTTGAAGTCGAAGTTACGTTAATATTTCATAGGCTATCATTATATGGTGATATTAAATATTAATCAAATGAATAAATAATATTAAATAACTAAAATAAATCGACATTGATAAATGCATCTTTCTATGTTCAATCAATCCAATTGCTATTTCTTACGTAACAGGCAATTTTATTATTGATAATTGGACCTCCCACTGGGAATTACATTCCATTTAGTAACTAGGTGGCGTAATCATCAATGCTGATGATCTCGGTAAGAAATAAGTTATGAAACATTGGTCCTTGATAATCAGGCAAAGTTACAACTTAATCTGATGTTTTTAAGTGGGTGAAAAATAAACATTTGTAGACACAGAACATACTACAATACCTAACTTTTTTTTCCTAACGCTCTAAGCATAAAAGTTTGTGCTAGGACATGATTTACGACAATACTCAAATGCCGGATTCGAACCCACGACCTCATGATCGATAGTACGTACCCTTAACCTTAGTCTATTGGGGCTTAACATTTCTACATAATTATGTAATTGCAATTAGCTATGCGTGTTAAACATTTTCTAAAGCCCCCAACCGGATCCCATTGATTAGACTATCACATAAATATCGTGACCTCGATAAAAGCTAGCAGTAACCCGTCAGCAATTTTTTCCGCTAGCGTCTGCCGGTTTTAGTAAGCGATTACCGTAAGCGCATCAATGTTCAGGGACCTCTCAATAACACAGTTCCAAGTCAACCTTGAAGTTATAAAAGTATTGTAGGGCAAATAGTCAGGTTTTTGTCATTTGATGTACTGACAACTGATGGCTTCAGTTTGTCAGAAGGGTATTTTTCAACTTCATTATTCTAATAGGAGTGCACTTAAGGCGTTTGACCTTTATGGCTATAAAACGTAACTAAGGGTAGGCTAGAATTAATCCATCAGTTCGTTTGGAACATCACAACTACATTGCTTATTAAGCCCGTACTGTACTGTAACGAATGGGCTTGATTGCATAATATTTACTCGTACACCTTTCCAAGTCCTACGAATAATATAGATATATAAATATATTGTGAGAATTGGCCAAAATACATTATTACAAAAAGTTACCCATTGCGATTTAAGATTATAAGTTAACGAACAAATTCGCGTAAGTCTACTAGTTTATGGTATATATAATAAATGTATTTTCAGTAGTGTACTATATTGAATAGTGTTCAATAAAGCATTATTATTATTTTTTTTTTTATTTTATTGAATAGCCATTATACTTTAATCCTAAATATAAACTATTTGAATGTCGTTTCTTATTATTTTTGTGACCCCTAATCGATATCGACGGGCCACAAAAATGTACAAAACAAATATTAGTACTATTACAGCTTTCATTTATTTTACAAGTCGAAGGAAGTAACGTACCTAAATTGCCTTTAAAGACCTTTTTTTACGGATAAGATAATAATGTGTTGACTTGTACATCGGTTGTCATTAAACAAATATACTTCGCTTTAAAGTGAATAACTTATACGAGTATAATAGGCAAACAAGGCGATTTATACTACACCATTTAAGGAGACATAGATTAAATATACATATAAGGGGTAGGGTAACCTACTCATTAGGTGTGTAAGATTTTTCCTTGATATTTTAATTTTTTACGCGCCAACAACATAGCGTAATGGTTTAATGTACGGACTACAAAACAAGGAGTCGTGGCTTCAAATCCAACATTCGAATTTTGGTGAACCGTCTCCTAGCTAAAGTTGAAGTTCAGCTGGGGTGATTAAAATAAGTATTTGTTAATTAATATCACAGTTAGCTTATTTACTCGCTAATTAAAAGCGAAAAAAGTCTAACGGCGCGTCATGTTAACACGTTAGAGAACAATGCGACGAGTTTTGTTTACTATTCAACTTCCCTTTTTTCTCATAATAAGCTATAGTGTTTATTTTTAACGCCCATTGTCTACGAACACATGAATAATACACACTCTAATTAAATATGTAACAAATACGACGATTTTTTAATTCAACGTTGAAGTATTATTGTCTTTATATACATATGTACAGTGTTAAACGTCTGTCCTTACATACACACTAACATTGTTATCATTACAATGCAGTGTAACTGCATAAATGTTATAACGACAAAATCATAGAGATCATATCGTTTTGCCAGCAGTGTACAAGCCATTTATTTTAAATTAATTTTAATCCTTTCACTACGGCGGTCCTCTCCACGGAGTGCCTTTCGTGGAACGGAGCACCGTGACGAAAGTGCGAATATTAGGCGCGCACAGTGTTCAACATTCGGAGCCTCGCAATTGTTTGCGAACTGATAAAATCGAGTTGATAGCATCTCCCTTGATTTTTGGGCTCTATTTCTGTAAGAAATGCACACGCATCTCATTTATACACATAAGCGTCGTTTCCTGGCTGGTGACTATCGTCACCCATCGTCCATGCGGCGTTTAGTAGCGGCTGATTATAGTCACCCGTAGCAGTGAAAGGGTTAAAGACCGATAACCTGCAGCTCCTGTGGTATTATTATAGGTACGGCTCAATTGTTATTTTATTTTCTAAATTGTACTAAGTAATTTTGTTACTTATGTGTGAATTACTTGTTTTATTTGTTCTTTCTCTTCAGCTGTATTTCATTATAGTTATAACAGCCTATTTCTAAGACTATTTTGCGAAACTGTTACTTTTAAACGGTCAAAATCTGAAAATACATTAAATTCTATTTTAGTTTTACGTTACATCGCTATATGAATCTTCGCTATTCTTCTTCTCTGCCGATACAGTCTTTTAAGACTGGCCTAGGTCATCATGTATCAGTATCCATGACCCGCTTCACAAGCCGCCACCACTCCTCCCTAATCGCTGCTCCTCGTTTAATTTAGTGTCTCTAATAGTAAAGGCAAAAAAGGCCTTAGCTATTAGAGACGCGAAATTAAAACGTATGTAGATGGGTATTTAAAATCGATTTATTCGATGAAATTAATTAAGCAATAATTAAAATGAGCCATTAGATATCGTGAAATAATTGGGAGTGCGTCGCCAATCCCGGGGATTAGGGCGACAGCCCGGCTCGCGGCAGGGTCGTTCGATATACACCTCGATGATTAATAACCTACCAATAAGCTTCTGGGTCCTACTTTTGCCGACACTTATTGGTAAATATTAAATTGACAGACGTTTCGTTATCGATTTTAAACTATATTTTTCCAGGACTATGCTTACAAAACTCCCATATTTGCTTAATGCATAGGCCGCATGCTTAATGAATAGGCCACTGTAAATCTGGTAAGTAGTTTTCTGATTGAAATAAACCATATTATATTGCCATAACACGCAACATTACTGTTTAGCGCAGCGATCTATATATGTCTATTGATGCATACTTACTATTATTATTGAAGAATATTTTCTAAAAGCTTTCCCTGTGATTGCCAAAGCTTAAACATGTTATTATGCTCGCGTTATAACTTAATATTCAAAGGCTCAAGTCTCAGTTCAGATGTTAAAATTTCGGAAATCTCGTTATGATGACTGAGGCGATGTAAATGTGATTATAGCATAGGCTCTTTGTACTCTAATTGAGTTGATCGGCAGCTACCATTCTGGAGTGTCGCCGCACCAATTTGTTTTTCGTCAGCGCCTTGCTTCAAAGCCCTACAATTCACACCCCTCCAACATTCATTTACGTCGCCGAATCGTCTTTATTCATCGAATGCCAAATTTAAATCTTGTTTCAAAATGTCAATGAGGTCTGATTACAGCAAATAGAACAATATATTTTATCTTAACGTCTCAACTCATTATAATTAGTTCATTTGTTTTATTTCAAGGACTGCTGATCAGCTTAGAGACTGTTAGGGACTCAGCTTTGTTTAGTTTGTTAGCTTAGCTTTAGTTAGTAGCGTTAGTAGTTTAGCTTTGTTAGCTTTTTTATAGACGTTTCAGTGTCTCCAAAATCCAAAAGAAAAATTCACTAGTTCATGACCGACGAGTAAATAAGAAATCCGTAAGATCTTCCTTCGATAGAAAACAAAACCGGTCATTTAAGCTGTTAACGTACTGTTTTCTGACTTAATTATTTCAAATCGATGACGAAATAATGAAGAGACATACATTATTGGTGTTTTACATCGTTCTATTCTATCTAAACCATTACTGAAATATGGTCATAATTAAATTTGAGTTTAAATTTAATTATGACTATGTTTCAGTAATGGTTTTTATGTGACAATAATTGAAAGTTATAAATAATTATTTCTTAAATGAAAATCTCACGATGAATTCAATAAAGCGAAAAAATGGAGTCATAATATAATTAATTGAGGTCGTGACAACGTTATGATTTGACAGGAAATTTTTTCACCGCCCCCTAGCGTTATGGTAAATTGAATTGAGTCACGAATATCCGGGGAGTGGGGGAAGAGTGCTATCGTCTTCTTGTCCTCTCTTAGCGGATAATCTTCCAATGGAATCATATTGAATTTTGACACTCTTACCTCATCATCTATTACACGGAGACATTTACAATTCTTAATGCCGACTTTGTTTCGTTACTAAAACCAAACGCTATTGTATTACGAAAAGTAAATTAAAAAACAACTAAACTTAATCAATACTAATTTTAAAATTGATTGATTGTAATTTTTTTTTTCGCGAATGAACTCAAAACTGAACTATCGAACCGATTTTAAAAAATTATTTAATACAAATCTGTCTTATGAGCGAGTAACCTAGGCCATACTTTATTTTTTATCTCTCTTGTTGAGCTGGGGTTGCTCGTTGATAAAAACATTGGTACTAACAATCAGTACTCCGCCATCCCTGATCACGATTAATACCTGTCAGCGCATCCAACTCCTCAATCAAGTGTATCGGAGTGGTCGTTCGAACATATCCCATTCGGGTCGCATTGGAAGGGCCAGCGGACGAGGGTCCCTCAATTTGCCGCCGTTTATACGGACCGAGGCTATCTCGGCCGATATGTAATTTACTTATTTCTAACTAGACAGGGTAAAGGGATGTCCTTTTGTGTACTCCGCTATTTTTTTTTGGTAATCCTTATCCCAAATAAGCCCTAGATGTTTTTGTACTGATTAGAATGCGTAGGTTCTATTATGTTATTTACATTATTCTGTTTATTATTATGTCTATATATATTTGTGGTTTAAGGTTTGTATTACATTAAGTCGTAATAGTTTGTATTCGCCTTTTCGATTCTTAAATGTCAGGTAAAAGTTTTGCTTATATACGCGTTTTGTAATAAAAATAAAAACTATGCAGCCATTAAACGCGACGATTTGTTTGCTCACACGATATTTCCTCAAGACAAGTCTATGACATCAGTATTATGTAAAACTAATTTTCATATTATAAAATTCAATGCTAACTAGTTATCGTTGTATTTTATACACTGGTTACATTTATTATAACGGAATGATCAATTATTTTTAATGCATGTGCATACGTAACATTCATTTTGAAAAGATTGTAAAACTTTACATTTCGCAACACTGGTCACGTTCTTTTGTATTTTTTGTCTCTGTGCCGCATCTGGTTTTTGTTAACAGACCAACAAATGGCTGATTTGAGTTTAAAAAAACTATCTTACATCTGAATGGTGTTCATCCCTCGAGTTGAAACTTGAAAGGACTTGTCTTTTTTTGTGGCATCGGTACACCCTTGTTGGGTGAATTTTCTACCTGAGTTGAGGTAAATAGTTTTGTATCGTAACCGAATGTTTAAGCATTTGAAATTGAAATTAATTGCGTTTGAAATTATTCAATCAAATATTTATTTTATTTAAGCTTCAATAATGACTTTGATAGTAAATTGATTTTGTTTCACGCAAATTAAGTGGTAAGTAATAAAAGTGGCTAAGTAATATTATGTACATATCTCGATTCATATTATCCTGATGAAGTCCACTACTGGGTATAGATCTCACGAGAAGTTTTAGAGTTTATGTCACCATATCAATTCTACAAAAGTGAATTGAAGCAGGATGGTTATTTTTGATTAGTTACTTAAATCCACTAATTCTCAAAAAACAATAAGCATAAATAAAAAGATAGATTCCTGCGTTTCAACAGTGTATGCATAATGTAACATTTATCAAAGCAATTAATACAAACCCAAGTCAACTTTATCAATGTATATTTAAAATAATATGAAAAAAAAAACTTTGTTTTTTTTCTTGTATCTTGTTCGGATAAGAAAATAAGTATCAGTATCAATAGGGAATATTCGACGTAAAAACACACACAAAGCTGGTTCACCCTATTGCCTATGGAAATTGCTCTGAATGAATAAAGAATAAGCCGTAGGTAGAGTTTGGGACGAACAAAAGTTTTCTTTTGAGGGACGAGCTTGTATCGGCTTTCTGAGTACAAAACTTTTAAGCTCCAATTTGCATTAACGGAAATAACATTTCGGACAAACTACTCGCGGCTCGCAACAATTTGAAGCTAAGTTATCTTTAAACCTAACCATATAATAACCGTTTTGAATTTTTTTTTTCATTTCGCATATTTTCTTATAATAATTGTTGTTATTTCATAATATCAATTAATTCTCAATAAATGCTTTTAAAGCAAATATTTTGCGTATTCTAGAATAAAGCTACTGTCGTCTTATGATTATATTGTTAATGTCTTTTTAAGCTATTTTGTGTATTTTCCTTTAGGATTAAATAACACACATTAAAATGTTATTGTGTGAAAATTACGATGCCAACACAAGTTTTCACTTCCTAATTCCTTAGTAATATTCTGTAAGACGATGCTGTAAATACAAGGGAAGGCGGAATGTTATTAA
>DWLR01004315.1:0-12268 GCA_018246295.1 Papilio alexanor hazarajatica | reverse complement strand
GAAAAATAAATTATTATTTTAACTTTAATTACCGTGTTTTATTTTCATTATCATTACTTTTGGATCACCCCTCGTAGGTGCACGTTACAATATTATTTACAATAAATGTACAAGTGACCAAATAACAATATAAAAATAAAAAAGAACAAATGTAGTGTATAAGGGTACACTGTCTCGTATGCCTATGAGCAATGTTACTAGTCAGTACTACCAGAGCCGCAGGCGAGAGTAGATGTGTGACAGTTGTTCGTGTGCATTGCCGAGCCAATGTTCGGGACCGCTAATAGCAGACCTTACAACAAACATTAATAAAACAACACATATCCATCACATATTATGATACGAAACCCCGAAAGAGCCTTGACTTATGTTATATTCAGTAAAACAGCTTCCTGACACGGGACCAAGAAGACTGCAAGGCGACTATGTTATTAAATATTAGTTGAATTAAATGAGCAATGGATATACATATCTGGTTGCTGAATGTAGGCGTTAGTTAAAAACCAAATATTTTTATCTGCTGTTAATACGTACTACAATAAAAATGAGGCCATCACCGCAACATTCCATAAATCTCCAGCCTCGCAATGTACACTCAAGTTCCTTGGCGGTATTCCAATTTGAAAGAGACAATTGTTTGAACGTTTCGTACGCTTAAGACATTGACGGAGAAATAATAACCAATAGGACTTTTAAATGGGTTAGGATGAAAAAAGATCGGCCAATGTTGTAACAATAGAGTATCCTCAAATAATGATTTCGTCTGAATGGCAGAGATCGCAAAACTTCCCGAGCGGAAAACAAAGACAGTGGTAATAACAATAGTCAGGGGTACAGTGCAGGTACATCACAGATTTTACTTTATTTTGTCAAAACATCGATAGCGCCCTAATTGGTTATTTAGTAAGAAGGAGGCGGAATTTAGCTGTCGCAAGGAACAAGGCAATTTTTCTGTAAGTGGAATACTGCGAAGGAACTCGACTGTACCAACAGCCGATTACTCCTAGTGTGTGATAAGTGAGTTAATAAATAGTTCATTGTCGAGATATCTGCGTGTTCCCGTCGCTCGATTGTTCTGCCGATGATTGATGCATGCTATGTCAGTATTTCGACGCTGTCCTATGCTACGGTGACTATATTTTGATTGCGAATGGGACTTGTTTCAAATGCCATCGGTGTAAAACAATCCAGCATTAGACTGCCATTTACCTTTGGTATTAAGTTTAACCTTCCCAGCTGGGCGATTCCCGTGAGGCTTAGTAACCGGGACAGTTCAACAGGAGTCCGCTGACATGAATTAATTCCGGTTGAAAGGCGTTTTGGGGGACTAAGAGATAATAAAATAATTTATAAAATATGAGAATAAGACTTATAAAAAAGTAAGATTTGATAGAAATGTGAATCAAGAGACACTTTAAGTAATTAACTATAGACAGTACTTGTCCTAAAAAATTCTAACACGTGGTCGCCTTATTGTACAAGTTAATACAGCCGACGATATCTTGGCTCGTTTGTAACATCGCGAGTTCTTGTACTGAACTTTTTAAATAGAGCACCGAGGTGATTAATTTGATGACGGGTGATAAGTATACGCGTAGCTTGTTGTTGACTGAGACGCACTGGATAATGATGGTCAGCTTCACCCGCCGTTTGGGCAGTAGATATTACTGTTTCTTTTCATTTATGTTGAAGAAATAACGACTATTCGTATGAATCTTTCACCCTTAAAAGCCACCTTTTTCTTATAAGAAAAGGGTGGGTAGGAGAAGAGAACTAGAATTAGGCCTGTGGCACCTCACTCATGAGACCAAACCAGAATATTCTCCTTCACGCCCTCTGCGAGGTCGTGGTGTTTCACCGGTCGAGCCAGGCATTCGTGCAAGAGATGTTTTTTTTTTTACTTAATTTTTTTCCTACAAAGGAAATAAAATTAACGCGTTGCTGCCAATCGCATTTTCGATAATATGGCCAAGGCGCCAACCTGAACTTTCATCATGCGATGCATATTATGCTGAAATATTATTTGCAGCAAATAAAATGAGTTATAAAATAAAGTTATAAAATTTCTCCGAACTTTCAAAGGTAATATGATAATGAGATGAACTATGTTTATCGTGCATTCAGGTTTTAAATTTACTAATTACTTTTTGAAGGCTTATTTACGCTCTGATTAGCTAAGTTAATGTTAGGTTTATGAACTTAACTAAATACTTGGTTTATGAAATTAACTAATAGTTGACTATTTTTAAGTCATGTTTAGGAAGTTGAGTTATACCATTTAATTGGCCGTTAAGTTTGTTTGCAACGAGGAGAGTATCGTAACTACGATATCCTGTTTGTGTCGAGCACAAAGGGTTCGATATTATTAGCGCCGGTGAAATATAAACGTTTAGGCTGTGCAGTGTGCCTCGGCTATAAACATCGGGAAGCGAACCACTTAACAGCCGCTGCCGTCTGTAAATTGCAATTATTTATTTTATTTATGTTAGGATCGACATCTTTTATGAAATTACGGGATTTGATGTGACCAGAGTTGGACACAGAGTGTTGTGCATTAAACTTTTAAGTGTGTTTTAGAATCCAATAAGTTAAAATTCTCTATTATACTTGGCTCTTGATTAAACTTTACATTTTATAATGAATTAAAAATAAAATCTATCAATGACGTATTATGTAACAATTGTGTATTATGTTTTTTTTTTTATTATTGTTCATGCTACAAATGCGAAGATTAAATTCATTCACACAAGAAAAAGTAAATAAGTCTACGAATATAATTGTATAATACAGGCGATAAAGACAGTTTTTTTACCATAAGAAACTGACACTAAAGAGTTTTAAATTTAACATCAATCACAGAATTAAGAAATTACATAAAGAAATATTTGCTGCACCGCGCGTCACCGGTTCCTTTCCCCTAACGTTCGCCGGTATTTAGACGTGGTATTAAACAATTGACTGACCGGTTGGCGCAATGGTAAGATAGTCGCCTTTTACGCCGCAGGTCGTGGGTTTGATTCCCAAACAGGACAAACATTTGTGTGTACGAAAATGTCTGTTTGTTTTGAGTCTGGATGTAAAGACCACCGGAGGACGGCCAGCAGCGTTCTTCTCTTATTACGGTGGAACATACTGCGATCGCCAACCCGCCTGCCAAGCGTGGCGATTATGGCACATATCCCTTCTAATGATGCAATCGATGGGGAGGCCTATGTCCAGCAGTGGACGACCATAGGCTGAGGAGGATTAAACTATTTAATTGCTTTAGAATATCTATATTTCAAACTAAGTGTTGTCGCGTACGTAAGGTAAGTAGTACCTACGTATTCTTTTGAACCGAAGGGCTCGCAGTAGGAATTCAACCCGAGCTTTATCTGAGATCGAGGATCGAAAGCTCTATTTATTGAGCTTTTAAACTCAGGGAATGTGTGCGGGTTTATTAGATCCGTGGGAAATATTTGCGTTTAATTATTTAAGGAACTTTAGAAAACTTAAAATTTGCGTTTAATTGTTTTTCTTTGTTTCTATGGCCCAAAACTTTGTTTTTCATTTGACATATTTTAACCAGTTCCATATCTAAGTAACTCATTAAGTATAAATAGTTACACTACACTCTCTGATTTTTCTGTATTTTTTTGGTCTTTATTTTGAATACAAAATATATTCAGACGCTGAGTAAATATCTACGGAAAATTAAAATTAGTACTGGAAAATGAAACAAACAATTCTTTTTTTTTACATTTTGAATTCTCATTCGGCACTGAAATCGGAAATTTAGTTATTAAGCTTACATAATCCAGTTATGTTTGGGACCAGAAACTTAAACACTTGTTATTACGAGTTAGGAAAAACTTGAACCGACGACCCGTAGACAGTAAGTTTCATGTTATTATAACTTTACTCAATTATATTACATGCCTATTACATTTTTAAAACTTTACTCAATTAATAAGCGACGAAAGGAGGTTTTATTGGCACTGCGACAAGAGTTAATAGTAGTAACATAATTAGTGCAATAACTTAATAACCCAATGACATTCTTTCAGACATAATCTTTTTTTTAAATAATAACAAAGCTGATTTATATAATTTCATTTATAAGTCATTTATTAGCCACGGTCTCATTACAAGTCCATTAAAGGCAAACCGGGCTTGTCTTAAATTTACAAATGTGGTTAATTTTCGGTCTATCTTCGAAAGCCAATGTTTTTCAAAATTAAATTTCAACAAAAAAAAATATAACTTTTCATAAGTGACGATTTAATAAATATAAAAAAGTCAATAAAAGATAAAAAGAGATAAAAAGAACAATAAAGAAAAAGAAGGTAAAAAACAATAATATAAATCGCTTAAAATACTTTTCTCCGCAGTCTTTGCAGACTGCGATTTTCTCAAGTAAGGTTTAGAAACTTTTTGTTTTTTTTCTCAAATTTTATAACTAAACGTATTTTATATTGTAGATGGCATGTGTATGTATTTTTTATTTATTTAAGTAGATATGTAAATTACTTCGAAAGCTCTAAATCAAACTAGGTTATATTCTATGTCCCGCCTAGCTTCAAATTTTTGTGACGATATTGCCCTTTTTAATTTGCATTACAAGACCACACTCACTGAGATTCTTTGATCAAAGCATACAACGAACTCCATAAATTATACATACGTTCTAATGAGCGTAACAAACAACATTCAGACAGCTTGTCTTTTGAACTTATAATTACAGATGAAGGCGTTTGTCTCGTGGACGTCTGAATGGGCTCTTACTTAAGATTTTCAGGCCCAGAGGGTATACATATGTTATAGGGGTCACGTCTGTTAATATTCAAATATTTTTTGTTCTCACTAAATCACGAACAGATACGAATACATGGCTAATTACTCGCCGAAAGAGGCATTATGCCAGCGGCTGAGATTACCTAATACGGTGATCGCTTTTTGCTAACGTCCGGATTGGGGAGATAAAACTTGTTCACACGTGCGAGAATTCGTGCATTTTTAATAAACGAATTATAGAGAAATGCATAAGAAATAGAATTAAATAATAGGAGTATTAAATTCTATTTTTATATCCTATACATCACTTGAAATCCGTCTGTTTTAAAGAATAATAATCTTTTAACTGATGTTACAGTGAGGCGTGGAAGACGACGTTGTTACTGGAATTGTGAAAGGTAACCGTTACAAAAATGAGTGGCATTGTTGGTAGGGGATGCTCCAGAAAAAAATATCCATAGTGTCTTTCTAAAGAAACTCGTTATAAGTAGTATCCGTAATCGATGAGCATGTATGCGTAGATGTATGGAAATAGAAAAAGCGAGAGTGGTATCCTAGGGTAGCGCTAGATTGAAATCCCTAATCCCTGGGCACTCACGCTCGTAACGTGAGTGCATATTTATTAACTTATGTACTTATGAGAAATATAATGAATAGAATAATTCCAAAGACTTGGACTGGATTATTAAATAAGTATGGCAAGAGTAAGCCCATATTTCATAAAATTATGCAAACACGCACTACTAACATTACGCAGGCTGGATAAACGTGCGACTCAACCGGTTCGTGTGGGGCGGACTTTACGCGCGTTTCGCCTATTCGTGTAGATGATATCAGAGTCGGTTATCGTTGATATGCGTCACGCGGCAGGCAACTAGAACTCTATCGTGGCTCCGTTTGATATTTTGATTTGCTTACAAATTTAAAATAACACTTGATCTCATACTTGTAGCGGGGCCTCAGTCAATGTAAAGTTGCTTCGAATATACCTGTAAGATTATATTCGAATATACCCGTAGACATAAGTCCACGGGTGTATTCGAATATATTATGACATAAACTTGTACATTTCGTAAGAAAAAGTATTCTTACAGATGCTGTCAATTATGTCAAGTGAAGCGCGCCCAGGGTTGTGAAATTTATGTCAGGTGATTTTATTGATATCAAATTAAAAATACTTCCCCCGCTTGCAGCGTGTGACAGCCTTTTGTTAGACAGTTTGTTTCAAAGTAAAATAATGGTCAAATCAATCAATCAACTGTATATTACGTATGTAAACTTATATATATATATATATATATACTTTGCTATGTATGACAAAAAACAATTGTCAACAAACCCACATTTGCACCGTACAAGTTTAGAAGGTGAATAAATATATGTACATGTATTATTGAAAAATCAAAATGTAAAGATTGAAAGGGTGTAATTATAGGTATTGTTGAGCTTGAAAGTCGAACAGTCGGAACAATAGTGTTTCTAGGAACGTAATCGTTGGCTGAATGGGCGTCGCCTTATCTACAAATCCGTTCCAATAACCCGAATGATGAGGAAGGCATGGCTTATCAGCTTCATGAATGACGCTTTTGGCGAAGTTGGAGAGCGGGTCGATGACCTGGCCACGTCTAGATGACCTGGGAACTCGGCTAGCGTTGCGCGTCCGATTGGTTGCGGAAGATTTTTGGCCTAAGAAATGTTCACATTTAATTAATAAAAAAAATCAAGTTTTAATATGAGATAAGGTATGTATCAAGATAGGGTAGCAACTAATAACGATACATTCGGTCGTAAGATAAGTTTATCCCTTGGTAGAGTATTATTAGTAAGTTACGGACATTTTTCGTATTTAACGCAATCTAGATAATGGGATTAAATTTTTACGCACATGGATCAAGTACAGCTCTTTTACTCGTTATAGATGTTATGGGTATACTGCGGTCACATTATATCAAACTCTAACTTGTGTCGTTCTTGCTTCCAAAAAAAATACTCCAGATCAAAGTGTTTTTATTTACTTTCGATATACGCGGTCTCCGAGACCGATTCCGGTCATCACACAGGCCCGGCGGTCGTAGCGCCCCGAACCTAAAGGTCACGATCTGGATTTCGTTCGCTCAGTTCGCGATAATTGTGTTTTTGATTTGCGTTAAATTCGATAGCCGCCGCTGCGACCGGCACCGCTTTCTGTCATTAAGCATTTTATTGAGGTGAGGGAATTTCAAACTTATTATTGCATTTAAAAAATAAAGTCTAAATAAGCATTCTGTTTGTTTTTTCTATTGATAATAAATTGAGATTATCAACTCGGATATCCTATTAAATTTCAATCAAAGAATATTATTTAACTTTTTTTTTGATTGTTTTAATTTCTTAAATATTGTAAGTATTAAAAATGTATTAATGCTGATATTTATCGGTAAATAGCGTAAACAAGCGGGTCACTAGATGTTAAATAAACATAAAACAAAAGAGAAGATGAATTAAAGAGAGGAGGGAAGGAGTGGCAAGGAATTGATGAACTTAGTTTTTCTTTTTAATTAGTGATCGGAATACACAGGAAACACTGAAAGTAAAAATATAAGTTATATATCAAGTCAGTATTTTTGAGTTGGAGGCGCGAGAGTTACTTTGTGTTGCAAGAGATCTCTTAAAAAGTAGTCAATACGTTTGTAGTCTCCGCTAAACATTGAAAAACCACGAATGTTTATATTTTTACCTCTGAGCATACTCTGCTAGCTGCTGCTGTGGCTATAGATTTCGATATAAAAAAACTCAGTGGAAGAAACACGTTTTCGCGCATCATCTTAAGATATAAAATATCACGATATGTTCAAAGAGTCATTTTTCACCGAAGATATAAGTAAATATTACAAAGTACTATTTAGCGGTACTAAAAGGCATTGCAATGGCACTCAATTACATTATTTCATTATACTTAAAGTTATAGACTCCATTGAGCTTACATAGTTAATGCTATAAAAATTATATAGTTGGTATTCCTCATTAAGCTCAATCGAATAGTTTCTTACAGATTGTTATCAGCAAAGATTTCAATGGAAATATTTCTAAGGCGTGTCGTAGCTTCAGTTTGTCTCTCCCTATTTAAATTTATTGCAACTTTCTTCTAAGCAAACATCCAATGGTTGAGCTAGCCCTTTCTATGTCAATTTGCTTACCTAGTGGAACATCTTTCGACCATACAACAATTATATGACACTCCCAATTTACATTGCATACGTGTCTTTTTTTCGCGATCAATAAAGAGAATTAGCAGCACGTCTACATATGTATCTTAGCGGATCGCTGCCGTCTGTGATTATTCCGGATAGTCATTGTTATTGACTCTTAACTATAGATAGCGTAAAATATCTAACGACAAATGTCTATATTATTGTGTAACGATGTTTTTAAATAATTTAAATTAATAAATAATCTGTCATATTACTTTTTTATAGTTCCACGTGCTAAATAACACAGCTTATTAATTGGCCAATTTATTAACTAAGCTTATCTTTTTACCATCATTTAAAATTATTAATATAATATTTAACTTAATGGGCAAATATAATTAAACAATTTGGCAAGCCGTTATGATATCTGTATTTAAGATACACGTGTAAATAATATAAAATAACTTCGTGTCGTGTCAAATTAATGTTTTTACTTATAATGTAAATGTGGGAATGACTTTACGAACTTTAGTCGAAAGTTTACACTTTATCACATACGTAGGTATCTTGTTTTTTATTAATAAATATTGTTATATATGCTTATCTAGATTTGAGAGCGTTAATAATGAAACAAGTCATTGTTTTGAGGCACTAGTGTAATACATGCTCAATTAAAGTAAATGGCATATCTTAATATAATTCTAATAATAAGTGTTAATGGATTTTCGTAAAATATATTTGTACGGTTTTAAGTCTGCGTCTGATTTTAATTCTATCGTGGGCAAGGATTCTTTCCTTTTAGATGGTTCTGAGTCATTTCAATTATTTTTGGTTTAATAAAATCGTTTATTATACGAATAGAAGCACGTTAAAATCATGCAACTACAAACAATTGGTATGGAATGCAATAAAATAATCAACCTGTAAGTTAGGTCTTCGAATTCAATATTCGCTTATGTTTTTGGACTCGTAGGATGGTGTAAGATTATGAATGGTGTATGGTTCTTAATCGATTATTATAATTGCTGATAGTGAGTACGTTTTCGGCCTCGCTAATCTCCACTCTTTACAGTTATAGATACAGATTTTAAAGATTGTAAAGTTCGCCTACCGTATTTTAGTCCAAACCAAGTCTTATGGTAGGGTTGGTACCGCCTCGTGGTGGGCGGAGGCCGCGGCCTGCGCTGCGGGGAGGAGCAGGTCGGGGAACAGCAGAACAGGAAGAACCTCTTGTCGCGGATCTTCTCGGCCGCCTTCAGCCGCTCGCGAGCCAGTCGGCCGGCGCATCGGCGGGGCCCGGCGCTCTCCGTCACCGCTACCATCACCATCATCATCACTATCACCAACCAATTCATTGTCACGTGGTCAACACATCGCACGGATACTGAATCACATTACTGACCACGCACTTCAACCGTTTTTTGAAATGAACGATATCAAATAATTGGTGAAGCCATTCCCGCGATGTTTGCGTGATGTTCAGCGTCATACGACAAACATACGTGCGTCCTCGCCGGCACTGCCGCGCAGACTGCCGGCAACCGGCAAGGCAACCGGCAAGCACGAGCCAGCCTGGTTTAAGCAAGGCAGAAGCACCACGCGCTCTCTGGGGCCCTGAGTCCACGCCGCTCCCGTGCGGCTAAAATCGCGCTTTTTCTACATCTGTCCGATTCGGCACCAAACTCGTTCCATGCGAATTGATTGTCGAATATCAAACTCGTTCAATTCCGCGTCCGGGCAATGACCGTTCAGCCATCACTCAGAATTAAAGGCGCTAGGTGTGTTTTTGTTTTTTCGGTGGTGGTTTTGATTGATGATACATCGGATTGATGCGAGGAATTATGATCCTTCGGAGCCGGATATGATTATACATTTTATTGTATAGTGTATTTTTTGGATTAAAGGTTTTGAATAACATATTAATTTAGTAATTTTGTGTATTTCTAGCTATTCATTCACCCCACAACTTAGCTATTATGAACAATTATGTACATACATAAGTGTCGAAAATATTTATAGTTTAATTTTCGCCACTTACATCAGGGGTCATCAGTTCAGCTCTTGCTGTTGTCTTATATTAATAAATATATTATCTGTTTACAGTAAGATTTTCTTTCGTTTAATTTGTTTCCGGGATGCTGGTGCAAGTTCCAGGAGCGCACTGTTATCAGACCGCGGCCTCTGCCACTAATTAACTCGGCTGCATGTTGTATCTAGAGATCGCTCCGCTGATAGCCGGGGCGCGCGGGTGGTCGCGGTGCGCGGCAGGACGCCAGTAGTCCATCAAATGTACGCTCTCACGGCTTTCAACTTCTAGTTAGATATAGAAGTCGCTTTCTTCTTTTTGTCGATGATGTTATTTTCAACGAATGTATCGGATTAGAATGTAATACCGCGATAGGTAAATGAGTAACAAAAAACTCTCTTGAAAGCTATATCAAGAAGCTGCGGCAAAATTAAGTGCCATTGATGTACAGTCGAGTTCCTTCGCGGTATTCCACTTACAGAAAAATTTCCTCGTTCCTTGCGACAAGCTAAACTCCGCCTCGTTCTTACAAATAACCAATTAGGGTGCTATGGATGTTTTGACAAAATAAAGTAAAATCTATGGTGTACCTGCATTGTACCCCTGAGTATTGTTATCACCGGTGTCTTTGTTTTCCTCTCGGGAAGTTTTACGATCTCTGCCATTCAAACGAAATCATTATTTTTATTATTATTATATATATTATATTATTGTTACAACATTGACCGACCTTTTTTCGTCCTAACACATTTAAAAGTGGCATCCTATTGGTTATTATTTCTCTGTCAACGTCTCAAGGCGTACGAAACGTTCAAATAATTGTCTCTTTTAAAGTGAAATACCACCAAGGAACTCGACTGTACATATTTATATTTGTTTTGTTTTTTATTTCTAAGATTTTCAAATACATAGCATTTTTGGGAGTACATCAATAAGCAACATCTTTAATAGTATTACGTATTATTGTATTTAATGCTTTTGTCATGAAGCCACACCGGGTATCGAACTCGGCATTCTAGCTTACGGAAGCTAATAATCGTTACATTTTTTATAACACTTATGTTAACTTTTCAGAAAATGCAACTATGGCATGCACTTTGCGTAATACTAATTAATCAGCGTGGCCCGGAATCTTTGGAATTTAATCAGATAGCGTGGCGCTGGTATTTGAACACGGATCAACTGAACGTAAGAGAGGTCTCACTGCTCACCGCTGCACTGTATCAGCTTTTTAAGTACCGGTTATTCTTGTTACTATGAAAACACATTCTTCTTCACTTCATTCGAGTTCTAGACGAATATGATCTGAAGCGTTTGCTTTACTGATGTGCTAATATTAACAGTATTTTGTAGGTCGAAGTATGCTTCGCGTAACTTAGAATGACAGGATTAGAAAGTGTTGTAAAGAATTAGCGCAGTTTAAAGGCCAATTTTAACCAACGTTGGGAAAGGAAGACTATAGTGGTTCAGATGAACCGTACGATAAATGCAGAAAGTGTATCAATGCAATTTTGTGACGTACTGGACGAAATATAACTGACAATATTGGTGACAGAAGAAAGGCGACATTAAGTGTACCCGTAACTGGCGAGAGAGGGTGAGCCAGGATCATGTCAAATGTAATATAGTAAAACCCGTAATTTCTCCCAAACCCTCTAAGTTACTGTTACAATCATGCGTTTAAAATCCTTCTTAGGCCATTAGCCTTAAAACAATGTACCTAAGCCGCTTCATACAGTAACATGTCACGAACATTGCCCGTAGCGGCTTATCTCCGCATTTAAATCTTTGCAACGTTTAGAGAAGAAATAAACATTCAATTCAATTACCCACTCGAGTAATCACGGACGAATATTTTTATCTTTTTGCGTAACTCGCTCAATTAACCTAAGGTCTCACAGCGGCCATTATGTGTCACGACAGGGCTTATAAAACGCGGGTCGCAACAAGTAATTATTTAAAGAAATTTTCAATTATTTTTATGGATATGATACACCTTTTTTGAAAAAGCGAAGAGTACTAAAGTAAGAAGAAAGTGAGGAGTATTTTAATATCACCCTTCTTATGCTTATGCAAAATAATGAAAGCCTTATATTATAAAAAAATATTCATTTTTCTAATGGTTTATTCATCTTGACTGTCAAAAATTCCTGTCTCAGCAAGGAACTTAAGGCTTTAAAATAAAATTCCTATGATTGTCTTCTTATATTAACGTCTTATACTAACGACTGACCGGTTGGCGCAGTGGCAAAGACACTTGCCTGTCGCGCCGCAGGTCGTGGGTTCGATTCCCACCCAA
>DWLR01004314.1:0-12268 GCA_018246295.1 Papilio alexanor hazarajatica | reverse complement strand
AGCGACAGTCACCTCTCGAGTTGTGGCATCAAACCGCATGGTGAGTGAGACTCACCACTCGAGTGCAAAGGGTTAATTGTTAGTTACTTTATTCTAGTTTTGATATTACTAACACGTTAGAAATATTTTTTTCGATGATCTTTTCCACGGTTCGGCACTTTCCCAAGAATATTTGACCATTGCAGTGTTTGGTACATATAAATAATGTTGGGTTAGAAATAAAATTTATTTCAAGCATTTATAACATTTTTAATGTATATAGTATGACTTTATTGAAATGCAAAGCATTAATCAAACTAGTAAAATATAAATATTTTTACAGTCACGATTGGTATACACGATGCAAAAGATTGATGCAAAATGCATTATCAGCTAAACTAATTAAAATAAAAAAAATACGAACTTAAAACTAGCGGCAATGTATTTTTTAACTCAATTTTACTTTAATTACTTTGTGATTGAATTTAAAGGAGATATGCCTTAGAATTAACCTTTACCTTAGAATTAGAATCCTATATTGAAATATGGGACGAAAACCACAAGAAATCAACACATAGAACATTAAGATGGCAATTCATGATGAGATTCGAATTTTAAAATTTATTTTCACAATTCAAACGGTGAGATTCCATATTTAGATATCTGTACAAAATAATTTGAGTGCAAAAATAATTTCGAACTTTATGAATATCGCGATTCGAAATAATCTAATTTATTGAGAGTGTGTAACTCGGATCTATCGATATTTTAAGCTTATAAAAAATTTACGCAACTGAAGGTAAAATCGAAACCGTAAATAACTACCACTCTTGGTTTTGTATATAAAATTACGACAATTACAACATAAAACCTTGAAGAAAATGGCACTTGTGATTACAAACCGATAATTATAACTTAATAAAGTCTAACAAAATAATTGAGCAACTTTATGTAATATACGACAATATTTTACTACATACATAAAACATACTACATATAATATAATACATAAAATATAAAATACATAAAAAATGTGTGTAAAGCGCACTTAGATCATTTGTATTTTGTTTCAGATCTTTAATTATATCACTTAATTTTTCAATATTTACATATCATAAAGGCGGTGATTTAGATCTTATAGTTTGAAGGCCTTACGCGATAAATTCTAAGACAAAATCTCTTTAGAAAACACGATATTCGTTGGAAAACGTCTAAATCAATAACTTGAGTTTCGTTTCTTCTTAAGAGATTACTTTCGAAACAGAACTGATCCCTATTAGTCGGAAATTTCGGGAAGGCTTCCGTACAAAAGTGCGGGTAGTAGGAAAATTCCTGCTCAATGTCAATGTATTTGTACATTTTGGAGACGGCTCTAATTTCTTTTTCCAAAGAGCAAGGAGATGCGATATAAAATCTATACTGCCTTTTATATTTATGTAACAACATTTCAGCGTTAGTTAAAACCTCATCTATCTTACCAAACAAGTCCTCCATTGGTAAGGATCCGTATTTGTGAAGGAATGTTGTCGGAGCCAATCTGTAATTGCGACCCGTCTTTTTGTCCCTCCAAATTTTTGTCGTGCTCTCCAATTGTAATAAATAACTAGGTATACTGTAGCTATGTGTTGTTATAACATGGGTGTGGACGCCATAATGACTTTTTATTTCCCGATGTAAAGTATTTGTGAAAGGGATGATTCCACCTTGATGTATAAATCCAAAGAACATAGTAAATAAAATGTTGACTATGTACCAAGTGTAACATAGGGTATTCTTTACTCTTCGCGTTGTCAGGCTGTCGGCTTCATTATCATGAAGATGATTGCCATAAAGGTAAACTAGGGGAATCAAGACCGGGATGATAAATCTGGCTTCTTGGTGCGGAATGAGAGATAGAAGTGCGACGGGAGTGACTAGAGAGAACAGCATTAGGCCCGTAATGCTTTGAATTCTTGGCATTTTACTGTACTGTCCCCGGATGAATCTGAAATGAAATTGATTTTTATTGAACTCTGTTTAAGCATCTTAGTTAGCGATCATAATGTCTAACCTTTTGCATATATCACAAAAGATTCTGTTGAAAAAGTTATAGAATATTATTACAGTTCAGCACAACTGAGCTTAAAAATTAATCGAAAACATTATGACGATGCCAAAAAGGCATGTAAAATTGGTTTTCGCCTTGAAAATGTGCCTGCCTTATGCAGTGATTCGTTTCCAACAGTATTTTCAAATTAAAACTATGGGCCCCACAAAAAAAGCTCTCCTCTAGTGTTGTAAATGTTGTTCTGCCAGCTGCAAATATCTTTGCATTAAAGGTTCCTTGTTTATAACTTTTAAGTATTAAGTTTTAAGTTTTCAATAATACTCCTCCAAGAACCAGGACATTCTAATTGTTTTTATTTTTTCTTCATAAATGTTCATAAATGCAATTCTTTCAAACATAAATGACAAACAATACCTATTTAAGTGAATGGGAACAGAATAATTTTTAATAACAATGGCGTGTCGTGTTTATTGATTTTCTAAGTAGTTAGCACAAGAAATGAAATCAACAATGATATCATCAAATACTACTGTCCTTTAAAATCTTAAGTTTTAAAATCTAAACTTATAATTTTGTGATATAGATAATAACAGATGGCGATGACGGGTGGCGAGATTTGCTTGGCGCTCTTCTGAAATGCTAAATGTATCATGAATAATGTTTAACAATTATTAAATTTTGTTTATCATATTTTTATTAAAGATTTCCTAAGCAAACATTATTATCATAATCAGCCAAACGACAAACTGTTAGACAGGCTTATGCTGTCTTCAAGATTGTCATAGTACTTATCCAGTACTGAGAGCAACCACAAATGGACCAATCTTAAAATGTTTATCTAATCTAATACTAAGATATTGAGGGAATTCTATCTATGTTTTTTTTATGTTTGTTGCCGCAAAACTTATTATATACTACATATTAAAGAAATTTCCGAAGCAATTACAACAAATTTTCTTTTGTTGGAAAGGGGACATCCGCAAGTTGGTCTCATTTAATTTTGAATCTCATTGGACCTTGGGACCCGAAAATATACCGAAAATTGACATATTGGTAGACAAGACAGGTCCTGTTTGAATTTAATTGATTTGTAATGAGATGTAGCGTGTCTGTAATTATTTATAAATAAAACTAGGTGTTGTCTGCGCCTTGGCACGCGTTCGTTTCTTATTTTTCTAGCGAATTTTTTGGTAATTCGAGTCTATTTATATTAATTTCGATAATAGATAACATGTGTCAAAAAGTCATTATTTTTGACATTACCATGGTAACTGATATTAAAGAAACTGATGATGAAACCTTTTCTATTTCTTATTCCTAAAAAGGGAAGAATTGCACAATTGAATTCAGTTTTGTTTTTGTTAAATAATGTTAAAAGATATTTTTTTTTTATTACAATACAAAAATAATATTACCTGTACATATTGCCAGTTATAGCGATGATAGCAATTACTCCCAAAACATTGAACAAAAGTGGCATGTTGACTATAAAATGGAGCCAGCGCGGGTGTAACCCATGTTCCTTGAGATTCCTGGTATTCATGTTGTATCGGAGGAAGTTAAGTGGTGTAACAACCCAATTGTCCCATGAGAGTTTCAGAGATTCCACATCAGCATTTGTTAAATAACCATAGTAACAAGAATCAACTAATATAAGGACTAGAGCCATTGGTACTCCGCAAAGCATAAAGGTAAAAATTCTAAAGTGAAAATCTTTAAAGCTAACAACTTTAGATCCTAACCCCCTATGTAACCAGAAGAAAACTGGAGCAAGCGCAAAACATATAAATGTTGGACGGTTAAAAATACCTATTACAACTAAAGTTGCAAGAATAAACACCCTATTCAAAGAGTGTTCAGGCAAATGAGTCTTAAGTTTAAAAATTTTAACTTTTTCTACTGGAGTTTCCGCTTGATTATATTTCTCAGTCAGAAATTCATCATGATAAATGACTTTATCAGATTTGTACATACATTCAGCAACTAAGAGAAGAAGCAAGGAAAAGAATATCATTTCAAATGTATTGGAGAAACTCCTACAGCAATAGACAAATACAACATAAGAACTTGCAAATATTTTTAGTCTATTTTTAAAATTTTGCCCATAGAGAACGCATATTTTGTACACACAATAATCATTTATAAGAGAAAGAAGACAGATAAACAGTCTGGGTATTGCCAACAAATAATATGGTGTTTGTAGATCAATGTTAAGGTAAGTTTTTGAGAATGGATTCAATACATGTATGAAGTGTAGGGGAAAACCAAGTACTATCTTAGGTACAAACATATTTCTGATAGGGAATTTTGGATTAAACTCCCATGTTCTTGCCACATCGATGGCGAAGATATCACCTGAAAAACGTCCAAACTTAAAGTAATAACGTCAAAACGTAAATGTACATAGTCATATAAATTTTAAAGTTTAAATTATTTTCCTTCTTGGTGAGTTCTTGGTGATTAAATTTCTTAAGAATCAATATAGAACTTCATAGAATATTAAATGTTTAAAAATACTAAAATATAATTTAAATTTCTGTTTACTTTTAAAATATAAATATTTCAACTCTCTCAAATAGTTCATTAGTTATCCTTTGGGATAAATGTTAAATATATTGATAAATGAATTGCAAGTTCTAAATGTAATTGATGTTTCTTACCGGCAATAACTTCCACATTTTGAAAGAATTCATCGGGGTGTATGTAGCCCAGCTGCGGTAGTAGAGTTAAAACAAACCTTGTAACCACTAACAACCAATACGATACTGGTAGTGTTATGGGATTTCTGAATGAAATAGCCTTAAATATTTCTGTTTTCAAAAACATTTTATATTGGCACTACTCCACAAAGATGTTTAAAATTATTAAAAGTATATAAATAATCCATTGAAATTAATTGTGTTCCATTAACAACGGAACTGTTCAATTCAGTTTGACATTGACAATTTTCAATCAGCAGACCTCTTTGACAGACGAATGTCAATCACTCAAACCCACTAGTGTTACCTACTTATTAAAAAATACCAGCAAAAACGTCATGGGCAGTTTTCTTAACCTCACGTTCTCATGAACGGAATTATTGTACAGTACAGAAATTTCATAATGATATTTACCTTATAGTAGACGAACATAAAAATCCGTGATTGGTCAACCCACATTGTACTATAATTACCATTCATAACTGTAGACCTTCATCAGTAATCAACCTTTCTGATGTGAATTAAAAAATATTTACGAACCGTTCGCGTCAGTTTAGTTTGGGTTCAGGTGTATTTATGGAAGTGCTATTCATTTTCACCTTAATGTAGATTTCATTAGTTATTTTTACAGACTTTCCTGTAGAATTTTGTTAATTTTTTCATTTAAGTATACATTCATTTGTATACTTATTAGATTGAATCGCTACAGGAATTTAAATTAATTGATATTTTCTATTATACACTTAAAGATAATATAATTAAAAACTGTTTTATGATATGCCTTTATTAATTAATGTTACATTTAATTCTGAATAACTAGTAACGAAAACTACATACAGAACTACGCTAATGATTCAATAATCACTAATGTTTCTGCTTTTAAATAAGAAAAAAATTCTAATAGACATTAACCAAATGGGGGTAGACAGAGTTCACAATCGTTATAGGGCTTTTCCATAATTTACTTTATTCGGGTCCAAAAGTGAGAGTAGTAAGGCCATATACCACAATCAACTAGGTAAGGGAATTTATTCGCGTAATACAAAACAAATAGTTTCATTTAATTGGAAATCGAACTCAGGACCCACGGTTTAAGGTCTAAGTTAAATTAACGCTAAGCTACAAATTAGTCTTGGTATTTTTTACTATTAAAGGAACAGAAAGGTTTAATATTTTTAATGTGATATTGATTAATTAGTTACAATATTAATCACTTAATGTACTGTAATATATATGTTTAACTGACATGAATATTTATGTATCTGAAGTTGGAAATAAGTGACAACGGGGTAGCTCAAAACTGACACATGTTCTTTTCTTCTGTCTCAGCGGCATAACATACCAGAAGCTAACTTCAGACACAAATTCATGGCAATGGTTCTGTTATAACTGCAGCACAAATCAATCCAGCGGATAAGTAACATTTATTACAAGTAATTTTACTACTGAACAATACAATATTCATAAAAATGTAAATCAATTTGGGAGAACAATAACAACAAATTTAGTACTTGCAAAACCAACTTATTTACTTTGTGCAAGACTATATAATGCAATACGGTATATAAGATTTTAATATTAATTAAAAAAGAAATTTCATAGATGTTAGTAAAATATCGACTGACCGGTTGGCGCAGTGGTAAGACTGGCAAGACTGGCACTGTCTTGTGACACGCCTGTGAAGCGTGGCGATTATGGCACATTTCCCCCCAATAATGCGATCAATGGGGGAGGCCTATGTCCAGCAGTGGACTATCATAGGCCGAGGTGGAGGTAGTAAAACTAGTGATTGCGATAAAAAAAAAATACTGGCCATATTTTTATAACGTAATTGTTACTTATAGTGAAGAAATAAAAAAAAATCTCAGTTAATAATTTAATTGAATAAATATTAAAAAACAATAGATGAAGAAAAAGGGTTATATCATTTTAGTACTATTGTACGATTATAATAAAATAAACTAAACAAATAAATGTTGTAGGCTTTCCAAAATGCCTTAGGTAATGTTGGCTTACGGGAGTTAGAAAATTATACTCCTTATGGGTTTCTTCAATTAAAAAACCAACAACAACCAACCTAGATGAGACGAATTATTGGCAGTAAAGGATAAATCAAAGCAATCTGGTCAATCGGTAAATATGGAATAAACAACAAACGAAAACGAAAAGCACAACATGGCATACCAAAAGTACTCTTAACTGCACAAATAAAAAATAAAATTGTGTTTTAATACTTCCATTATCTATTGACACTGACGACTGAAATTTGTTAAATAGTACAAAAATACGAATCAACAAATTTGACAAAAGTATGATTTACACGCCGATATCTTCAGCAAAATATTACAATCGCAAAACGTACGTACCTTACTTAGTAAAATCATAAACTGTATTAATTATACTTTTTATTAATTACTATAATTTTTTGTCAAAAACTAATGTTATACGATTTTAAAATATTGTTCACGTCTAACTTAAGAAAGTTACTTGTGCGGTTCCACTATGTCATACATAATATTAGGAGACATATCAATAATACTTAAATACATATCAGCATGTAATACAGTAACACGAACACAATACCTAAGACATAATATTTAATGCATACAAATGCATTTATCTATTAAATTACAGATTATGTTAGATTCAAATGTCAAAACTAGATATTAAATTTATATGTCACACCTCACCAGATACATATAATTGTATATGTCATAATTAAATATAAATATAGTAAATATGTATGTCGCTTTTAAAATTAAATATTTGAATTCCACAAATGGAATTTTATTATAGTACTACTATTAAAGAAATATGGACTTTATTCCATATGTATATCAGTCCGGTAACACCAGGGCATGTCCTCGCCGAATTTGCATCTGTGTGCGTTATTCTTGGCGTCATAGAGGAGGGGATTGTCGACGTACGCGTCGCAAACGTTACACCACACGGACAGGTCGAGTAGGGACAGAACTAACGCGTGCTGAGTCCCCCGGTGGTGGGCTTGCATATGTCCGTTTATACTGCGACCGCATGCAGTCTGTGAAACAGTGTTAAAAATTATAAAGGTTACATTGACCGACCGGTTGGTGCAGTGATAAGATGCTTGCCTCTCACGCCGCAGGTCGTGGGTTCGATTCCCACGCAGGACAAACATTTGTGTGCAATGAACATGTCTGTTTGTCTTGTGTCTGGGTGTAATTATCTATACATGTTTTTTTTTTATAGAATAAGGGACATATAGGGAATATACATGTATATATTTACAAAAGGAAAAGTATTAATATGTTAAGTATTATATAAGTTATCTGGTTTCCATAGTACAAGCACTGCTTAGTTTGGGATTAGATGGCCGTGTGAGAATAATGTCCTAAAATATTATTGTTATTATAATTAATTATAATAACAATAATATTAAATAAAAAGAAAGAGATGAAAATAAATTGAAATTCAGTATTCAGTTATTAGTAAAAAATAAGTCTTAGATATTTGTTTGATGATTTTTTTTATGTAAGATGGAAAAACGAAAGCAGTAAACAGTTTAAGTGATGTTAAGTGATAACTTCTACACATTTATAACAATTACATTAAGTATATACTTATATTCCTCAAAAAAAAAGTAAGTCATACTACAGAACTAAATGTTGAACAGTTCTGCAGTATGACTTACTTTTTTTATAAGCAATAAAATAGTAATTAATGACATTCCTACCAGATGTTAAATGATATGATTATTTTCGCACTGCCGAAAACAATCACGTTAAAAATATATTGCTATATAACTACACTCAATTTTTTATGTGAATGGTTCAGCAAATTCACATATACATAAGTGTGTTTTGGTAGATATGTGTGTTTGTGTTGAAATTATCTTTAACGTTCATACTCACAACGTAGCAATGTAGACACACCCAGTTCTCATTCTTCTCGTTGCAGTCCACACATTTGACACCCTGTTCGAACTTCACCGACTCGGGAATAGCAAACAAACCGTCCAAATGTGGGCACCACGGCACAGGGACTACGGCAAACATATCACCGTCCACTAAAGCTTGCATATTCTCTGACAGATAATCTACGAGCGTTTGTTTCCCAGCCTCTTTGCTACTACCTCCTTTATCTGTCACAGTCTTCGAACTACCTTCACCAAGAGACTTAGAACAGCCAGCATCTTTACCATCAGATAGTTTCTGGTTACCGTCATCTTCGTCATCGGTACCACAGTGTATACCATCGGAGCATTTTTTGTCAATGGTCAAATTCTTCATGTCACTTTCCAGTGACGTTTGTAGATTGAATGATTTGGAACCGTCATTTGAAGTTGACAGATCAGAATTGCTGATGACCAATCCTCTCGATGGTAGAGGTTCGCCTAGAAAATCCTCTACGAGTAACGCCAGCTGGAATTTCAGGCTCTTCCAATATTTCTTTTGGGTTTTGATGACGTTATTAATAGTATCTACAGCGGACCAGTGACATTGTTCATCATTATATTGGAACTGTATGGGGTCCCCGAGTAAAGCTTTCGTGCACATGGTCATAGCATATGATGTGCTCGCTATGTTGTAGCCACCTTCTAAGCAGACGATGACCTTCCCTCCCGCTAACCCTTTTAACATCTGAGTCATCCTTCCATAGCATTCAGGTAAGACTTTGCAACCTGTTTGACATACAAAATAATTTACGTTTGTTAATATAGCAAGAAGGGAGTATAGCTCTTTCTTAGGTATGACAGCCTTCATTAATTCATTCTTAATGGGTCATCCGGATTTTGCAATGTATGGTATTTATATATATATTTCTCAAATTATTTATAAATTTATATTATTTTTCTCTTAAAATTGTTTAACCAGTTTAACATACAATGTATTCATGTTATGTTTGTTCAATGGATTCGATAGATTTAATTAAACAAAATAATTAAGAAATTAATTATATGAGAAAATGTTTGCAGTTAAATTTCAAATAATTTACTGAAGCAAAATAAATAAATATAGATTGTAATTATTATCACTTCGCTGACCGATCGGGCGGATCTGCCATTTTGACCTGAGGAACGCTTCTTTCTCTATAGAACTTTTTATGCCTATTGAGTACAACATAATTATAATGTCATGCACTAATTTTTGAGGTCTTTTATTGGTAATGTTTATTTCTTGTCTATCCACTCCTCTGACTATAGGTCTGTCTGTCTGTGGCGCGCGCGGTCGGCAAAGTGTTAAGTTAATGACTCACCGCCCAAAGGATCATTAATGCAGGCGTCGAACCCTGCGGACACGATGACCAGCTCCGGGTTGTATTCATACGCAATGGGCAGTATCACGTGCGTGAACGCCGCGATGTATTCCACGTTGCCCATGCCGCGCTAATATGAATAGAACATTTACTAGCAATTAATGAAAAAAAAAAACATACCCAACTCATTGTATACCTGTATTAAAGTCTGGGGAAAAATACGAATTGAATGACATCTCACTCTTCAAAATCGGTCAAGCCGTTTAGGCCTTAGGACGTTACGATGGAACGGACATACCACCACCTCAGCCTATAATCGTCCACTGCTGGACACAGGCCTCCCCCATTGATCGCGTCATTGGGGGAAAAGTGCCATAATCGCCTCGCTTCGCAGGCGGGTTGGCGATCGCAGTATGTTCCCCCGTACTAAGAAAAGGACGCTGTTGCCCGTCCTCCGGTGGTCTTTACATACAGACTCAAGACAAACAGAAATGTTCATGCACACAAATGTTTGTCATGGGTGGGAATCGAAACCACTGCTCCAACCGGTCAGTTAGACATACCCTCGAAAATATCACCCTCCTTGTCGGTAGGGCAAAAATCTATTATCTTTAAATATAATAATAAATAAGGATTTGATTGTTTGTTCCGAAAAACTAAAAAAAAAACATGATTTAAAATCCTTCACCAGTTGAAATGTCTTCTGTTAGGTAACCTTGGCTATGCATTTTTTTTATCTATACAGTCAAGCGAACCTGGGGGCGACTTGCTTATAATTTTTTTTTTTAATTTATTTATTCAAGAACAAAACTTACACAAAAATTACAATAAAAAATCGCCAAACTGTAAACGATAAACGTTTTTGCTGTCCGTCCTAGCGATGGGCGAATGTTGCAAAAAAAAAAAACAATTGCCAGAATCGAAAATTCTGCTGTTGCTCAGTCGATTTAGTAGGTCTTTGCTGCAATCATTTGACTAACAATCAACGAAATACAAAATACACGCACTATTGAATGTGTGTGAAGGTGGCGCAGATGATTTATTCCTTCTCCCCACTTCTATAACTACGAATCGTCTCTCTCTTTCTTTCTTAAGGCTTATTCTATAATGTCTTTCGTGCGTTGGGGGCAGTGTGTGCGGGGCGATGTTGCGTCGATTGTTTTCAACTTAACAGTGGAACGTGCGCTGCTCTAGAAATAACTAGTTAAGAATTAGTGGTTACATCGATTTTTATCGACTAAGCTGGACAATCGATTAATTCGATAATTTTTAGTAATAATCGCCGTCACTAGTTCGCGCATCATACAAAAACTACTGCGTTTTGAGTTAATTTTAGTTCAGATATAGACTGTACCTTGCCAACTGGTATAAGCTATATTTGTCGCAAAACTAAAACTCTCAAGGATAATGGATTATAGTTTGTATTAGACACTTAATTTACAGTTTAGCTATACAGTATAGGTCATATTTATATTCGTGTTTATATTCGTTGATTCCAGCTAGTTGGAAATATACAAATAATCAAAATTTAATGGATATATCACCTTATTCCACGGGATGTTAACGTTGTACCCCTCTCCCGCACCCTCCCCAACCGCACTGTAGTCGGCGTCCTGGGAGTGCGGGAAAAACGTTCCGTTGTCGTACCGATGTATCGACATATACAGTATCTACAATGAAAATTTAAATAGTTAGAAAAATTCTAAAGGAAACTAAAATAATTATTTTATTAATTTATATTACTAATTAATATTATATATTTTATATACACATTATTCATTAATATTACTTAATAATTATTACTTTTAATAATTGCTTAAAAAGAATAAATATTTTATTTGAAAAGACGTGAACCATAAATATAGAGACCATAGAGAAGTGCAAAAATGATATGATTTTTTTGACGTAATATCAAAATAAAGTTTATTCCTCGAAACATTTTCAATCTTAGTTTTTCTCTTAATTGATTTTGTTAAATTTAATATCCAATGTGTATACTGACAACAATTTTTAAAACTCAATTATAATAATACCAACTTACTCTATTATCGTCATATGTGATCCTCTGCGTGCCGTTCCCGTGGTGTACATCCCAGTCTACAATCAGCACGCGCTTTACGCCGTGTGCCTGCACGGCGTAGGTGGCCGCGATCGCCGCGTTGTTAAGCAGGCAGAACCCGCTGGGCACCTCCTGGTCCGCGTGGTGGCCAGGTGGGCGCACCACGCATACTCCCGCACCCGCGACGTTGGTCAGTACTGCGTCTACTGCCTGCAGTAACAAGGTTCAAATTAGGATGGACCACGCATG
>DWLR01004313.1:0-12271 GCA_018246295.1 Papilio alexanor hazarajatica | reverse complement strand
GTGTTGCGGATGTCCATGGGCGTCGGTTCACTTAATGTTAGGCGACCCGCTACTCGTTTGCCTCCCTTATTCTATAATAAAAAAAACCCATCATCAACGTTACAACATTACACTTTTAAAGTACAAGTTAAGACATTTTGATTTTATTTGACGTTAACTTTCACTCTTTGACTTTCTTCCAGTAACCCATTCTTAAAATTTTTTAAAGCTATTTGTTGCTTACATTTTCTCCCCAATAGTGCTAATTAATAGCAGACTTCTGAAGAAGTTTCTTATCATAATGATATCTCATAATGATCTCGATTTAAAAAAAAACGACTTCTTAAAATGCATGAATGGATCGAGTAATTCCTTCAAATATTGTAAATCTTTTCGTGGCTTCGTATAAGGCAGACCATTTTTATGTGGCAACACTGTAAACGTAATAGTCGCTGTGATTTGTAGCGGCATAAGTTCGTTATGTCTTCAGGCGTTCGCTTGTAATTGGACACATAAATTTGTCTTTTCGCGAGACATGAAAATGCACAAACTGTATCACTTATGCACCGAAGTAACTATAGACAAGGCAAATCAGTTTTATATTTTTTTGTCAGCTGCATCCTACTGTTTTCACTACATTATTCAGAGGCTATTATTGTTATTAATAATTCTATATAGCAATATTATCATTTTTATATTTGTTACATTCATTTGTAGTTGACTGTAGCAAAAGCTTGCCATATGTATAAATTCGTCTCTAACGTAAGGTTTTCAAATTATTTAGATGTACTCTTAATAATTTGTAATGCAAATTGTGTATGTTCCAAAGTACTTATTTGAAGTAGCATAAAAAATATTGTAAGAAAAGATTAAAAAAATAATAAAATAGTTTAAAAAAACTTTCCAAAATACGACTACCGTGTCTGGGATAAATCGAGGTGAGGCACGTAAATCCCGTCGATTTTTTTTCTCCTTGAGTTTTAAGGTCGCCATAGAATGTAGCCAGCCCACGCGGTCATGATGCGGCACGAAATCGTCACGGCATCGCTGTGAAGTTACATAAATAACGTCATCTCCAGACTTGCAACTCTTACAAATATTGATAGTCGGCTGTAAGAAAAATCGAAAATAAACACTTAAACAGTATAAAGAAAATTATCAATGCATCATCGTTGTATACATGATAAAAGTAAAAAAAAAAGAAAGCGGGAGAGAGAACTCCAAAAAAATACAACAATATAAAATTATACAAAAAAATAATTTATTTACTCAGTATTTGCTCCTTTGCCCCTATTCTTCTTCTCTATAGATTATATATTTTCTCTCTTTCGACGAGTCTTTGCAATTTTAACTAGTGCCATATCACGACACAGCAAACATCTTGAATTAAATTAATTTAACCACAGTGAATCGGTATCACTGCTGTGTGGTGCGTGCCTTAACGTCTACCTTAACGCACTACTTGTGTGTTACTAAAACAGCTGAGGTGCCACTTAGCGTGCGACAGTTGCGTACAAATATGACCAAAACATTTATCACATTCTATACTTAGTTTCTCTGAGCCCTTAATAACGTAAGAGACACCACAAAGGGCGATTGTTAATTAGTACAACATACTTTATAATGTCACGATAGTAGAGTAGTTAGGATTTTTTATAGCAGTAGGAGAATAAGATAGCCACTAACATGATAAGCGGTTACTGCTGCTCTTAAATGCGACAATGAAAATAATTATTAACACAACTGTATTAATAATTATTTTAGTGGGCAACTTTTTCTAAAAAAAAAATAAAGAGAAGGAGTGGATAAGGAAAAGGAATGGGAAGGAGAATCGGCACTAAATATGCCCGCTATGTTTTTTAAATTTTAAATTATTATACAAGCAGAATTTTAACTGACAAATTGATACGTTCCTTTCTATGAAAAAAGAGAGAAAACTATTAAGAAGCGTACCTTTCCCATCATATTTTGCTTTTCCATGCCATTTTTCTTTCTTTAAAAAATCACTTTCCGTAAATTTTGTGATTGTTGCAGATTTTCATAAGTATTCTAATATAAAACAATAATCTTATGTTAAAATATTTATGTATACGTCTTAAGTATCTTTGCTTAGGACGCACTACCTAGAAATTTCATTCGCCTAAAACAACGATGGAACGCAGATATTTTTGGAAATCTGCTTAGTAATTCTTCAGTTGCTTAGTAAAACCGCTTATCGTTTTGGTTGAACCAAGTAAGTAAATGTTGGTTACGACAATTTTAACTGTAATACAGGTAAAAAATTTCGTAACTTCACTACACCAACAAGGTAGTCTAGAATCGTAAGAATTTACTTATGACCTTATATTTAAAACGGAGAAATCAATCGATCACATTTACGTTGCAAACGTGATCGAGGTATTAATGATTTAAAAATTTCACTTCGAAAAATCATAGGAAAGATTCCAAATCTAATAAAATCAAGTGGAATTGTGTTCAAGCATAAGTCATTATAGAGATTTTTGTCATAATAATAGTCCAGGAATTTAAAATTTCTTGTACCTCATATGTAAGTGACAAACGTTAGTAACCTTCTATACTTTAATGTTGTTCTGGTTATTGACTTCGATCAATCGGAGCTGTATTATTGAATTTTAGTGTTGACACAAGTAGAGCAATAATAATTTAAATGTCCAACACCGAAACTTTTAGAAAACTAGACAACATAATACTTCTAAGGAATGCGGGTACTTTAAGCACATACTTGCTTTAACATAAACGAAGTGTTTCAACTTAAAGCATGGATGGACATTAAGCGTGTGAGTCACCTTGGAAGCTTAATGACTTATTTCTCGATATGACACATAGTCCTTTACCGATGAAGGCTTTGTAACATTCGAACATTCACAGGAATATAAACTTTGTTCAAACGATTTACGCAACTAAATTGTTTGACCTAACCAATGAAATAATTTATCATTCAAAGACGTGGAATTTATTTATACACGTGGTAAGCAAACAATAGGGACGAAATCCTTAGCCTTTAAAGTAACCAGACAGAGGACTAAAAATAACATTGAATCGGCACGCTGTCAACAAACAACAAATAGAAACTGAATTAATGGCTAATAGACGAAAGTAGACTTTCAACTATGTAAGTTAAATAAGCATTGCGAGCAAAGTCGGGGGCGCCAGCCAGTATACCAACAAACGAAAAGAAATTTGCAGTTCGCAACATTGCACAAGTTCGCAACATTGCGAAACCCGCAAGCACGAAATTAAAATATTTCAAAAGCTGGTGTAGAAGTTACTCTAAAAATCTCATATTCATAGATATAAGTTTCGCCAAATTACATTAGCATAAGTTTTTATATTTTCTTCACTTATCCCACCCTCAATACACGCTGGCTCATGTCACGTAAGTTAGATACGAGTAAGTACTTATGAGACGTATGTAAGTGCTTACTTAAAAAAGATTTATGTTCCATAACAAATGGCTGGTAGTCGGTGCGTGTAGGTGTCTAGTGTTGAGTGAACGTTCCGAGTGAATGAGTTATCGGACCGTTAAGTGAAATTTGAAATTTGTTCCAACATTGCTTCGATATTTTTTTTTTTTAAATAAATGACAAACAATTTCCTAGTGTCTCGCTTTAATAGATTTGGAACCGCTTAGTGAATCATTTTTGTATCTTAAATAGCTTTTACTATTCAACAATATCAAACAAACTATATAAAGCTCTATAAATAATCTATTAGAATAAAAACATTATGACATACCTCAATTTCTAAAACATAAACTTATAAACTTCTACATATTTCAAAATTGCTTCATAGTAGTTTGAAATATAGAACAATGAGAATTCACTATTACAGCTAAGGCTTCCAAAATAATTTGAATGATACTAAAAAGCAAAATAGTCACATCATTCATAAAATCCGTAATAACTTTTACCCATAATCTGTTCTGTAATTAGGACCTATTAGTGCACATGTTTTATTGCCTTATACTTTTAGGTGTGAAAACAGATTTATTACATTGATAATAACCGCTTTTTATGCAGTTCCAGTAATATGAGGTCGTTCTGCTTTTCAATAATGATCCCGTAAATATTATTTAAGCAAGAAATACCATAATTTTTTTCAAGGACATTATTCACACACGGCCATTTGATCTCAAACTAAGCAGAGCTTGTACTATGGAAACCAGATAACTGATATACTACATGTATTAATACTTTTCTTTTGTAAATACATACTACATATATAGATGATTACACCCAGACACAGGACAAACAGACATGTTCGTGCACACAAATGTTTGTCCTGGGTGGGATTCGAACCCACGACCTGCTGCGTAAAAGGCAAGTATCTTACCACTGCGCCAAGTCATTGATAATTGTTTCCAACACATCACTACAAAATACACGTTTAGTTATTAGTTTTTTATTTTTTTTATTTGCCTACATATAGATCTTTATAGATTTTTTGAAGGCAAATTTAAATAATCTGTTTTCTGTTTTCATCAAAACAAACATTAAATCTTTACAGTTATGTTTATTCAATGCCTCCATAAATCAAGAAGTTCAATTAAATTAACAGAAAATTAGTGACAGAATATTTTAAATGCCATTGTCCACAACAAAGAACTTGTTCCTGAGTTAAACTAACATTAGCGCCAACTTTATTACAAAATTTCTTCGACTCATAGAAATGCGATCGCATTAATATTCCCGCTGTGAAAATTTATTGCGAGGTAATTAAAAATCACGACTTAGAACATTAATGTCAACCAACAGATAGTCGTAGAATATAAAAAAGTAAATAAAACACGCCTATGAATAAAAATAAGTTTCTTCTTTATGCTAAACATACTGTTTCGACCTCATAGCGTTGTTTTTGTATATCACCAAATATATACGTACTATAGAGACATCATAAATAGCTTCGGAATCCATACCTGTTAGACCCGAATACTTCTGCAAAATGCGACAGAACAGAAGCAAAGCCGTATTGTAGGACTGGGCCGTTTTGACGGTCGTGAATTGGAGATATATTATAGGTTTTATTTTAAGCTCCGTACTTCTATCTCTTCTTCCCATTTTCCTTTTCGATCAATAATCAGGGATGTTGAAAGCATGATTGTAGAAAAAGTGGCACGGCAAAAGTTGGCGGTAATGTTGTTAGGGAATCTATATCAACCAGATTAGTAACTGATATATGTATTTAGTATCAGTTATCTCTTAATATGAACTTTTTTTAATGCAATCTCTAGGAGAACTACTAATCTTATCACATCAATGTACTTCGAGTAGGTAGGTATTAGTTCCGTTGATCGGCGCGCAAAGTAGAGATCAGCTGTTTATTTATTTATGTAAATACCCGCGCTCGTGACACGAGATCGAGTTGTAACGGGAATTGCGGATGCGTTCTTCGATTGTCATTGAATAAACACCAACAGGTCACCATCATCATATAATTGTTAAGATTATTCATACAAAAAGGTTAATCTCTGTAGGATACGTTTTCTTTACAAAAATACCTATCAATAATTGAAATATTTTCTTTAATGCTTTTTATTTTAAATGGATGAAAATATTTAAATGAGGTTCTCAATTTGTTTGTATTTTTATGTTTGTTACCTTAGAACTTCGTGATTTCTGAACCGATTTCAAAAATGTCGTTGGAAAGGAGACATTCGCAAGTTTCAATTCAATGTGATTCAAAATTAATAGGGACCCCCCATTAATGTTGAATCACATTGAACCTTGGATTTCGAAGATATAAAATATTGATAGAGTTTGGAGAAGTACCGTGGATATAATTGACATAAATAAAACTAGGTGTTGCCCACGGCTTCGCAGGCGTTTGTTTCTTATTTTATTCACTGACTTTTTTTATAATATGATTTCACGTATAATAATATTGAATTGTTATTGTCAGCATGGCATCCAACATAGCATACTAAGCTTTTTTGTATTTCTTATCTCTAAAAAGCGAAGAATTATGCATATTTGAATTCGGTTTTGTTTTTGTGTTAAAAACATTAAAAGATTATTTACGTTCACCTACGCGATCGTCACAATGTCCATGATGGTCGCCAACCTACATTAGGAGATGGCATATAAAAAGAAGAAGTTAGTTATAGATACGTTTTTCATATTATTTGATCTCAAATACGTCTTAAAGCTGCCACAATACCTCTACCAGAGTCAGCAGCAAGAACAGCTGTTACACGAACCCCTATCATTTTTGAGAGACTAAGCAAAGGCGATAGTTCTACAAAATGCGACAACAAACTTGTCCAGATAATGGCCACGTGGGCGAATTGAAATTTGCAAATTCTTACAAACATGGCTCAAACAATTTTTACATTTGTTTGCTTATCATATTAAGATTGCCGCGGTCACACACCCACTATCTTTTTTACAACGGTTCTGTATTATTACTAAAACAAAAGATTCAATTTAATGACGTCTTTTCGCATATTTGATGGTATGTTGGTTCTATTACTTTTTAATAGTAAAAATTTGGATAATCCGGATAAACATTTTTTGAAAATCATTCATTGAACACAGTGTCATCTTCTCGAGGTTCTCATTATTTTTATCCCCCAAAAAAAAATCTGTTATTGTCATAGCAATTTACGACGTTTTTGTTAAAATACGATTATGATATTATCAATTTATTATAAGAAATAATAATAAAGGTACCTAAACAACCTCGTTATAGGTTAGATACTTATTCACCGGTAATAACCTTGTCATAACGGGTGATATTTCAATAACAAATCATGGCGAACCACTAAAAAATTCAGACACAACCATCAACTAACACTGCGCTTGGGAATCTATGTGTTCCCACATTCTTGTGAGTTTATATTAGTATCAACACGACGGAGCCGATGTTCGCGACATGCCATTCTCACTAAACAACACATCAGTATGCGAGCCGTGTCTAACGCGCGCATATTTATTTTGCATTGTCTACGTAATAACTTAAAAATTATAATTGTAACAACAAATATAGAGCAACCTGTACCCTTATTTACACATATGCAAGAGTATTCAAAACTGCTCAGGCTCCGTTCTTTTATCAGACTCTTCTTTTAGAGGACTCTAGCCGCTACCATAAACTATCCCACACGTGGTGGCTTTTTGTCCTAACTTTAGAAAACTTTAAAACCTAATCATTTGCAATAAATAGCCAAGCTTGCTAGCCAGCGATGGTAGACCTGACGCTCTTTAAAAATGATGATATTACTGCAAGTGTTGTTCATATCACAGTTGCTTTAATAAGTTTTTGGTTTTAAATAGTTTAAGTTGCTTTCAACAGTTTCAGTTGTAGAAATGAGTTTTTATTTTTTATCTAAACTTCTTAGTGATAGATTACCATAACTGAACTTTGAAGAAACTGTAAATCAAATACATTTGGTGAGCTCATTAAAAATTATATTTTCCGCGCTAATTATATGGCAGCTTCCATACTTGGTGAGCAAATATTTTCACACGGACGTATTGCGAATGATAATTAGTGATGTGCGAACTCTACTGACCACAAATTGTGGATTGTGTAAACATCTGATAACTCATTATTAAAATAATATTAAAAATTAGAAAAATCTTTTATACTACATAAGTAAATATAAATTTACAGTGATAATTTTGGCGGAATAAACCAGATTATATTAATACATAGTAGAGGCAAAAAACAAGCAAGAATCTCAACTAGTATAAAATAATTACCGTTATTTAATAACATTTGCAATCCTAATAGTTACGGATTCCTTTTTTAAGGAAAAATTATCCCGTATTCGGCGGGAGATAAATTTTTCCTACCAACTTCTGTCCTCTGTATATATACAAACTATGCACATCTCTTTAAACAATAAGCCGTCTCCACACGTCCGCCGGCATAACAATAAGGCCCCGTACACACGGCCCGTTCAAGGCTAGGCTGTTACACAACGCTGGTAGCCGCATGACTCACGGGTCAACGGAACTGCGACCCGCGCGTGCGCGGATCACGTGGGATTTAAGTGCAGGATTAGAATCATTTATTAACAACAATACTTCCCGCGATACTATAATATTCAAAAGAAATATTCAAATTATTTGACATTATTCAACACATAAAAACATTTTTACTCGATCCATTATTATTGATTGTTGATTCCGTATGCAATATTCCAGTTCACCTCCTCGGGGATATTAAAACTCTCGGTCATCCTGGGATGTCGTATTAAAATAAAAAAGGGATAACGATAACCTTTATCTCAGATGGAAAGGAAAAGGTTACCGGTTTAACTTCGGTACAGACCTGGCATAGTTCTACTTCTTTGACTTTTATATATGTAGAATATATCTATACAAATATGCTCGTAGGTTAGGAGTGCAATTAACATCACAGTTCTTCACTGTGTCACCAATTCAGAGGACGTCCTAGACAAACGTATAATGACATATAAGTTTAACAAGGGCGTATTCAATATTCGCTGAAATTTGCTTTAAGTAGGATTTAATCATTCATTCAACTATAACTTTTTTACTTTTTATATGTCTTCGTGTAAGTCAATGAAACTACAGTAATGAATAAATAAAAAATAATGATAATACACAATTTTGCAAGGAAACCGTTAACAGAACATACATGGCTGATTACCTCCGTTTCTTATCAGCGCCTACCCTATATGGAACGTCACGGTTGATGGATTCCTGGGAACCCGCAGAATTACAACAAAGCTAAACCATTACAATGTTTGTAAGCTTTGTTAAAATTACACTTAACATGGTCCCTAAAACTCAAGTTTTGATATTGCAATTCTCGATCTTGAAATGAAATTGATTTTGATGCCTGTTGATGTATTTCCATCGATCCTAATTTTCAAAATCATTCGACAATTTGTGAAAGATTCTGTTACATAAATACACGAAGGTAATAAAAACCTTCAAAAAGTTACGAATGTTATCAATTTAAAAAAATCGACCATTATTCGTAATTACTTCAAATTTTCATACCAGTTTATATTACGGAAATTTTATGTATCTTATTTCGACCGCACTCGAATAAAACAAAGCCTCCATAAAGCCACATCAAGATCTTGAGCAGGATAAGGAGCGGGTAGCAGACGTTCGTGCGGCGGCTCTCGACCCACTGACCCCGCGGCCATAGATTAGTTAAATAAATTCAGCGCGTAATAACTAACCACATTAGTTCTGTTATACAATATACAATAGACTGTCAAGAAAATATTCTAAGAAACGTCTAACGACGTAATCTCTATAACGCGTAATTTTAATTAGGTCATCAGAGTTAAATACATATTGTAAAATTATCATGTGGATATGTGTGAAGGCCATATATGTTATGGCCTTCACTTTGGAAAACTTCAATTCAAAAATTCAACACCTCAATCACCTTTGGAAAAACTATTAAATAAAGTTATGTTTTTTTTTATTCCATTTCAATATGATACCCATACAGACGACAGAGGCGCAGGATTAGACTGGCCCTCACGCCATGCACCGGTTTCCCGTGTAGCTTAGGACTCCCCAATAAATAAAGCTATGTTTTAAAATACTTAGCTGGTGTAATTGTTTAATAAATAAATAACCGTTTATTGACATAAAGAAAAATACAGGAGCAATATAGATTAGCTAGTACGTATTATCAAAATAATGTCAAAGGGAAAGCTTTACCAACATAAGGTAAAGATCCCGTACCATATTTCCAACTCAATTCTTAACGAATCTGTAATATAAATTATCTTTGCCATCGAAATAGCCCCACCTTTTCCTCCCCACATTTTGCTTCGAGCTAATTCTTGGTTCCCTCGTTTTGACGATATTTATTGTTGACAGAGGCTTTCACGGCCCTGATGTAAAGCTCACGCGCGTCGCTTCAGGTGATGGAGAAATTTTTTAAAACGATTAACTGATTACTGCTTACGGATTTTAAATCTTTTGATACGTGCAAAGAAATCTTTCCTTAATTTCATGCACATTCAGAAACACTGTGATTATACTAAATAATCTGATATCGAAATTTCGTTTTACATGACTAACTACTTAGGTGCCGGTATTCATATATCGACAGTAAGATTGCAAATCGTACATTTAAACATTTAGATGTCGTCGCTTTCTCAATATTTAAACGTCTCAAGTGTATTATTTATGTAACAAGGATGTATTTTGTGCTATTTTATAATTTCATATTAAATACCGTATATAAGTATATATTCCCAAGGAGGGTTGGCGTCAGGCTGGCGGCCGGCCGTAAAACTGTAGCAAAAACCAGTTTCAGTATGGACTACATTAGAATTCAGGATACATGGAAGAGTAGTACATAATGTGCCGACTCTACGCAAGTGGGAAAAGGGCAGGGAGATGAAGGATCATTATTATTTGACAATATTGACCCTTAAAATTGTTTTTATGAGACATATTTATAATTTTGTATGTTTAAATTTATAAACTTTAGTATGTAAGTAATGCTTGAAACGTAAAACAATATAGAATTTTCTTGAAAATAACACCATGGCAACATGTTCTATAAATTTTTTATTGGTATAAATATAATATTACATTCTCAAACGATCAAACATTAAATAGAATTGGTTTTTGGAGGTGTACAACAAATAAGAATGGAAATTTATCAATTTAATATAATATTTACATATCTTGAACACGTGTACAATTCCCCCGACAAAAAATTACACTAGAATAATAAAAACGAAAGGATACAAATAAATCTGTAAAACCAATAACCATACCGACAACGCACTTAAATAGTCCAATAAATAACTTTTTATTTCCTCTGTGAAATAAAAAATAATATATACATAATTCCTTATGACATTACAAACGTTTACTCAATTTTATTTTTATTTTTCTCGGCACAGATATGTAATAAATAGCTTTTACATGACGTTAGTTAAGTTACAATCCGAATAAAAGCCATATCTGTTTTATAGTACACTAGGTGCAATGACTACAAACTGCTGGAAAAAAAATCTAATTACTCGGATTTGCATGTGTTTTTCATCTTTCGTTGTCTTTTTATATATATTTTATATAAGTATTTAATTTCTACATAGATATCTTTTGTGTGTGACTGGACGCAGTAAGTACTTGTGACGCATATTGTAAGGTTGTTGCTTCACGTAGGTTTTTGTCTTGTTTCGTCGTTGTCGACATCAATTTAATTTGGTCCTTTAAGTCGGATCTTTCGCATTCAAGCTTCGAAAGATAATTAAAAAAATCTTGATTCTAAGTTCTTACGTTATTTTTAAATTTCACTGATTAAAGGTTTGATTTTTCATTCTGCATATTACTATGATTTTTTTTATTTGTATTATGAAAAGTTTAAGAGAATTATATTTTTTTCATCTGAGATTAAATAGGATTGTTAAATTAAAGAGAAGGTCTTGTTTGTTTAGTACATGTTAAAAAAAAACATGCGAAACAAATGAATTAACTTGTTTAATATAGCGTAGCGTGACGAGTTGGTGAAGTAACAACTCATTATTTACTACATCGTAAACAACTCAAATCAACCATCCGTTTAAACGCAATAAGCATATATTTCTCATCCCTCTACTTTTATCTCTAACAGAGCGATTCGTTAAAGTTCAGATTTTTAAATGTTTGTTGTTTTACTAATTATTTTAACCATTGATACAAAAAAATCTGAATTATTAAAAAAAAATGGTCAAGATTTCATTCTTCGTTATTAATATTATTAATGAGACTCTTTTATGCATTAACTACTTAACCAATTGTGTAATAATAAATATATTCCATACAAATTCTTTGAAATATATCCCCATCCCATAATAATAGTGCTATCGATCTAGTTTAACGTGGAAATTTAAATAAATATTACAGTGGAGCGATATCGTTCCAAGGATCATATAATTGTTGATATCAAGATGGTAACTTTCACCTCTGCAAGTAAAGCTTTATCGAACACAGGCGGTACGCCTACGCTGCGGTGATACAGCCAGTGCAGCACATAAACTGGGTACCATAATGTATCTCAAGCACACAGCTTTTATATCTGTACCTAAGTTATGGTTAAGTTAATAGAGTCAATATACTTATTATCACTAACAAAAATATTTCCTTTTTTATATTGAAAAATTATCATAAAACGATACTTCACCAACGTTAAAGCCTAGCGTAATGTTATTATAAAAGAGGTTTATTGAAAGACAATTTAAAAGGAATTAATTCCATACTACAATCTATACATATAATAAAATCGTAACTGATCGGTGTCTGTACATGGAAAATAAATTAGCAAAACTATTACAGGG
>DWLR01004312.1:0-12271 GCA_018246295.1 Papilio alexanor hazarajatica | reverse complement strand
TTGATTTGTTTCAAAAGCACAGAAGATGTAAGCAGCCCAACATTAGACTCGGGTTCAATGGGTATTCCAATCTGTGCATAGATGCAGATCTGCTACTGATCAAATGCACCACTAATTTTGTTTTTCGTACATAACTTATGTAGTATATCATTATCAAATAACAAAGATTTATAAAATGTAAATAAATTAATTTAAAAATATTTACGACATATATTAAATTATAGAAATATAAATCGAAAGCTCCCAGTAAATAACTGTATCCCACAATTTATGCTATTTTCACACATGATTTGTAAATTAACTTGATGGGTATTTTATTCTCATAAATTATTGTGGCTTCCAATATTATCTATGCATTGTGTGAATTTCAAACTAAGAAGTTTAAATTTAACGATTCTTGAAAGTAAATGTAGTTAAAGCTCTGCCCTAAAACGTTTGTGTTACAAACATACGATTATATACAAAGAATATAACTAAGCATCTATATCTACGAATTTATATAAAATAAAATAAAACAAACTTACAGGATGCGGCATTTGTTGCACGAAGATGTCGCTGTCGTCTACCAATCTGTCATCAGTGATATCAATGAGGTTGTTCCTAAAATTTTCCGTTGTTTGCTGGTCATAAATTTCAGGCAGCCTAGATATGCAATAATCGGCTGCGGAAGTCGATATCTTAAGGGATGTTTCTTTTAAAGCCTAAAACACAAAACATATTCAAGTCACTGTCTTGTCAATGTCATTTTAATGTCAACCTAACCTATAAATGATAATTCTTTCATTATGAATCCAACAAATTGTCCAAGGGATATATTTTTAAGCAGAACTTGTCCTCACTAACCTGTAGGATTGCCATAAAATCGGAAAGATCCTCCTTAACTTTTTTATGTTTCATAAAAACACAAAGGAATCTCCCCACCCAATCTTTGTTTTTGTCTATAGCCTTAGCAGTTACGTCCTCTAGAATATGTATTGTTGATTTAACATCCAAGCTTATCAGGTAAGCTTTTACTAGCGACCGTAATAGTACTTCAGTATCTACTTTTCCTTCAAATAATTCACCTAAAATAAATTTAAAATCATAAATAAGTACAAACGTTAACAAAATAATGAAATAGATAAAAATAACGACATAAGTTCGTTTGCTAGATAGTTAACTTGCTTGCTTGCTTGCTTAAAGCTTTAGTCCTGTTTGAATATTTTTTTAATAATCACTAGAGATAGCACAGAAATGAATCTTAGCTTAATTCCTTAAGTAATAACTAAATGTTGCAGACTCCATCGGGAACCTATAAGCCATGATTTCGTTTAGATTACAGGATTGATATAGTTTTATGATTTAAGTATAAATTAGAACCACTTTACACTATGAAATTAACATCTAAGAAGCAACAGTCAATTTGAAAAACCAATAAACCCAATTGACTGTATTACACTTCGGAAATACATTAAAATCTCCTTATTCGCTCTTTTATCATTCGCGTTTTTATTATTCGAGGATTTAAAAAATGCGACCCAATGCCTATATTCGCGGCTAAAGATTTCTTTATTTGTGGATCAAATCGGTTTTTTATTTTATCACCCAGCAACATATCCCCTATAGTCCCATATAAATTACCACATCATGTTTACGAAACATATACCCCGCAAATAAGGAAATTTTACTATATGAATCAAATGACACATCCACTCTCAGAGGTCACAATGAAACGCAGACATACATACATACTCACAAATAATGTTACCCTCGTGTCAGTTGTAAAATAATACTTACAAATTTCACTTGCCGCTCTCACTTGGCCCGTATTTAAGAGGGTTTCCATCATAGGAGTTAGCACTGTGGATACTGATAGACCAGTGTCTTGGAACTTCTTCATTAGGTTCTGTGGTGAAGTGAAGCTGACATATGGGAGAGTATATGTCATAATAGTCTCATAATCTGGTTTGACATCCATTTGAACCATTGTCGAAAGAGTATTCATTATACCTTTAACAATTCAAAAACATGTTATGTTTTATAAAGCATTTTTTCAGAATTGCAGATTCGAAACATCAAAATTATGTTTCATGGATTATGTCCAACATAAGATGTCCTCAAAGCAAAAGAATGTTACAAATGAACTTTACTTAAATAACTACAGCAGGTATCCTATACGTGAGCCTTGCTTAACAAGAGAAATATCACAATTTGTGAGAACATCAAAAATTTACTAATTGTTACTCTCTTTTAACCCTTCCCGAGAAGGGTTGGCGTGAGGTAAAAATTATAGCCAAAACCTGACACAGTATAGACTACAGTAGAGTCGAGGATATACCTTAATGGGTCAGGTAGATGACTCTCTTTTAATCAGTATCCAAAGTGTTATATAAATAACAGAAAAGGCATCTGTGATTCAAACATTATAACACAGACAGACAGAATAATATATTTATTAAAGTTGTATATTCTACAAACCTTTCTCTCCATATGTCTTCGAAGTGTGAAGCAATATAGGCCAAAAGTAATGTGGCCTGACTGGCATGCCCAACTGTTTCATCCGGGTGAACAAGTCCAAAGCTAACGGCACTTTCCCCAACTGCAGAGCTGCTTCACAAGCATTCTGTATCGCTATAGGATTCCTACCAGATGCCATTAATTCTTCTGCAATAAGACTTATCACACTGGACCCCTAAAAGATATAGAAAATTATTTTATATATTTTTTTAATAAAAAATAAAAAATTATCTTATAATTTTTTTTTTAATTTTTTTTTATTTTCATTAATTAGTGAACAGAAAACCTTAACTTCCCAAGATAATGTTAATGACCAAAGAGTTAACAAGATTTACATTTATGATATATATACATGATATATATACATTTATTACATTTATCAGACCAAATCTTGATTAGTTACAATCTGTAACACAAATAATTTTACTTACTATTGAGGCCTTCACACAATCCCTAACCAAGCTTCTTCCATGCAATCCTTGGTCATCTTTGGGACCAAACGAAGGTAAAGGTAGACATTTATATATTTCCAGAGCCGGTATGGGGTGATTTTGAAACACCAATGATGTAGATACACTCTGCATGTATGGTGATATTGACGGTGTTTTGAGAATTTCTTCTGGTAGAAATTTAAGAACCTGAAATATATTTTCAAATACAAAATTACATAAACAAAATCAACTTGAATATATATATATATATAAAATTCATTTTGGTAAAAAACAAAAAAGTAGCAAATAGAAATGTAGACTGTACATCTTTGGACAATGTTTAAAAAAAAAATATTAAGAAATATATATAGAACAATGCAACTATATTAATGAATTAATAAATCAAATTATCTTACTTTAGGTATTGCTTCATACAGGCCTACCGATGCTAGCATTTTAACAATCTTCATTATATGAGTTTCACCAAACTGGATTCCGTTTTGTTGGGCTTTTTGCATTTCTTTCAAAACAAGATCCTGTTTCTTGTTAAATGCGTATGCTCTGATTATCGCTGTGTAGGTGTCTACAGAGGCTTCAAGTTTTAAAGATTTCATCATTGTTAGGATTTCTTTGATGGTTGCTACATTACTGGAATAATGATATGAATTTTACATATTCATTAATTTAGATATTTCTGAGTGCTTTGATTTCATAATTTTCTTTTTACTTTCTTTAGTTATCTTAATATATTTAAAACACATAATATAAATATATGTCAATGTAATAAACAAAGATATTATAGAAAAAGTAGTATTCAAAAACCTTTATGGTAAAAGGCAAGGAAAATTCTATTCTTGTCCATCACAAAAGACAACACTTTATCTTTTTATTACTTTTGTGAATACAATATTTTACAACTCAATACATTGAAAATATTTAGACTGATTCAAAGAGATTAGCTTTAACAAGGTCTGTGTTTAACATCATTATTTAAATTTTATAAAATAAATATTATAGTGTAAAAACAACTTCAGACACATCTTTTTTTTATGAATTATGCAAAAACTCACCTAGACTTCCCTTGACACATAATCAAGGAATTGAAAATTTCTTCAGTAGCTGGTAGCCCTGCGGCTTTCATATTCGCAATCACTTCTGTTGCTTGATTGATATCTCCAACCTAAAATAACAACCATTGAATAGCAGTGAACCTCACTGACTAGATTACTTTAATATTGTTGCTTCTGAGTAATATAGATCAAATGGAAAATTATCTAAATTAAGCTGAAAAGTTTTTTTTTTTAATGAGCTAATCCCAGAAACTACCAATACAATTTGAATCTTTTTGCATTTGATAGTTCATTTACTACGGAAGGCTTTTACTATAAAGGTTTTTGAATTTAACATCATATTGTGGCCATAAAATACCATGCAGAGAGAAACAAAATTCTAAGCAAGTAATAGTGGAGGACAACTAGTCATTGATATTTGTCATTGTTTCAGTCTAACAGACATTATATAGATTTATAGTTATTAGATTCATAGTTTATCCTTTACCAACAAAAGGAAAAAAACTATGGAAAATGTCATAGTATACTAAAATTGAATGTAACGCTTTTTAAAGCATTTCATTAGATTTTAGTTTATTTTGTACTTACTTCTCCAAGAGCTTGAAGAATCAATTCATAAGTCATAATATTTGGTTTCACTTTGCCCATTTGTTGCATAAAGGAGCTAACGTTCAGTGTTCTGTTATTAGCTATGTACACTCGCAGTAACTCATTGTAATGTTCAACACCAAATTCTGTGTGAGGCCTGTAATTAAATATAACAGCTTTAACAAATACAAAAAATAAAATGAGCCTGTATTGCTGTTTAACAAACAAGCATTTTTAAAGTTACAAAATTTAATTATATATACACTTTTTCATTTTCTTTGTAGTTGTTACATGGCTTGTTGACACCTTTGCTTTTCTTTACATAGCCATTCCGGTACAACAAATACAAAAGGTAATACTTTATTATGCTTTTTTATTTATATAGATTAATTCTGTAGTTACTTTTAGAGATTCAGATATCTCTCCATTTCCGATGTGTGTTTACTTTACAAGACAAAGATCTTACAATGTATCTTTTGTCAAGCATTGGTGTAAGTGTGCAAGCATTGGTGAGTACCAAAAATTATAAAAAACTAGACACATGCACCTGAAATGTATGTACTAAATACTGCTAGCATGGACGTATATAATTTGGTTGCTTTAAAAGTACTTACTTTAATGCCATCCAAACCTGTTCTAGCAAATCCATTTTGCAAGATGGAGTTTCATCTGGAAGTAACTCAGCACAACAACTGATCAAAAGCAATCCTTGCCTTTTGGTAGAAAAATTCAATTCCTTTACTTTATTTATCACTCTTGTAAAATCATTTTTATATACTCTTCTCTTTTGGTATATATCAGTTGATAAACCAGCTATTAGCTTTTCTAAAAGCTCCTCTGAAGGCATTGGTGAATGGTAAACTTTTAATGGGAACTTATTTGTACTTTTTGCTATATTTTCAGATAATATATTGTTTTGGTCAGCAGCATTTTCCGATACCTTGGTATCATCTGTATTCATAAATCTGAAAAGAGATACTATTTCTTGACAATTTTTATTTAAAAAAAAAAAACTGAATTCAGATATTACTTAAAAAAAAAAAACATCACCTGTACTGCCCTATTTTAAAACATCCACACAGTGCCGGTTGCCTAAGACTTGGTTTATGTGAAATTTTTTTAAGCAATCGATATGAATAAGGAATATATATACACCGCCTAACCAACATTTTTCAATTTTCATCTAAAACTGAATAAAACAGAAAAACACTTAACAATAATTTACGATATATTTTGACACTGACATTAACATTGACTTGACATTAATAATTCTTTAATGAAAAATAAAGAAGACTTTTACGATTATTTAAAAAAAATGCTTCGTTTAGTTTGTTCGTTTTCTATAGATAAAAGATTTCGTTTTGCTATATATAAAATATATTAGACTTTAAAGATAACAAGATTAAAAAATAACACGCTCGAAATCTTTTTTTCCATAACTTTACAATTATTAAATGTAAATAATGAAGCCCTTGATAGTATTAATACCACTTTTGTATTTCAAGACTAACCGGTTGGCGCCGTGGCAAGATACTTGTCTTTCACATTTGTGAAACACAGAACATTTGTGTGTATGAACATGTCTGTTTGTCTTGAGTCTGAATGTAAAAGACCACCTGAAGACGAGCAACAGCGTCCTTTTCTTTGTACGGTGGAACATATTGCGATCGCCAACCCGCCTGCCAAGCGTGACGATTATGGCACATTTCCCCCCCAATGATGCGATCAATGAGGGAGGCCTATGTTCAGCAGTGGACGATCATAGGCTGAGCTGTGTGAGATGTTGTATTTCAAGAAACATCTACAAGGATTTTCAAAAACGATATTGATGCCGTATAAATGACAAAAACCTTGAATTTCAATAACCATTTTTAGATTTTGCTTACTTTATAAAAACCTATAATTTTCAAGACATTTTATTATATTGAATAAAAAATGTGGTCCTAATTACCTTTAATAAGACTTAAGTAGCACCCTATCGTTAATTTTATTTGCTTATTTTAACATTTTAATCAATGCACCTAAAATCTAAAGTACATCAGCTTCGGTACGTATATCCGAACAATAACAAACCCAGAGGTTGGACATAACCAGGGTAGCGCAACTTAAACAAAAAAATAATTTAATGAATTTGTATGCCTATTAATGGCGGTTGTTGGTTGATACCAACAACCGCTATGCGTGAGCGTGATCACTCCATCATTACGCTTTCTCTTTCTGCAACAAAGAGGTAAGGCGATAATACTGGAATAGGTTTTAATACTAGTTTTCATTCGATACTCCTAAATACTGAGTATCACAAAACCAAACAAAAATGTATCGAGTATTTAGAAGTATTAAGAGTCTGGTACTAGGACAAAAGTGTGAATTGAAAATCGACTTTATTCCATAAGACGTTATCCTCACGTGTGAGGGTCGTGACTTCCTCCATCTATGACCTTCGTCCTTATGGTGCACCATTTTGACCTGTCTCCGGCTACTTGGAGAGCATCGTAGACAATGGATTCAAGTGTGGTGAGGATCTGGTTAGACCAGCGCATCAGGTTGCGGCCTTGCGACCTTTTTGAAGTGGAAGGCCACTTTACCAGTAACCATGAGTTTTTCAAGATTGTATCCACCTTTCCTTGCAATGTGTCCGAAGTACTCTAGGATCAGGTTGAGGCAGATTGTAGAGAGTCTAGTTTTAATGTTTTAATTTGGTTGGTCTGCAGATTTTAGAGTCCACGTCTCAGCCCCATAGAGGAAAATGGTGAAGACAAGCGTGCGCACCAGTTTAATCTTCGTCCTTAGCGACATACTGTTGTCTCTCCAAGTTTTATGTAGCTGAGACATATTACTCTTGGCCAATCTAATTCTCCTATATATCTCGTATATCTGGTTCGTATTTGTGTATGTCTCAAGATTTTAATTTTGGTTTTGCAATACATTTGACTATGGCTGGTATTGTTTTAAACATTAAAGTAACGATTTATAGATAAACTTTTTATAATTTGGGTTGGAGCTAGTTTAAACAATAAATAATAAGGTGAATCAAATAAGATTGTAGAGTGTACGTTAATATAAACATAAATTTATTGTTGGTGTATTAAATAACGACTGCATTTTTATTTTACATTTTGTAAACATAATATATACCTTCAGTTAGAGTATTTCATACATATTACAAATTCAATGTTAAAAAGTGAAGCTCGATTTTCTAATAGACTTAAAATTTAAAATAATAATTTTAAAAACTCACAATAGGGAAGGGAATATACGCTAGTGTCATCGTTAATTAATCTATTCGATTTTCGATTTTACTGTTGTAGAACTTATATAAATATGTATAGCTTTATAATTATTGCCATCTGTATTTTGTAATTCAATTATTAGGGTAACTATAATTGTTGTAGCGGACAACACTTAACACGTTATAGCGTCGCATTATTATTTTTAAATTTTATACTTGGTCTCCTCTAAAATTTTTGTAATTTGATTTCACTTATTTTAGATTCACAATAAAATGATGAGTAAAGAAATTTTGTTATGTACCGTAATGAAAATTATATTATGAACAATAATAGTAAATATATTGCAAGGTTATTTTCAGTAACGGAGTTTTTGTGGTATACATATGTATATTGCATACATACATTCTTATATTCTCATTAATCACACGTGACGGATTATGTGATAAATTACTTTTTATTTCATATTTTTAACGACACACTGAGTTTTTTTTTAATGTTTGAATAATTTTATTGAGCGAGATAATATGTAGATCTCTCATGACAGTAAAAGAGAAGATGCGGTGAAATTCGTTTTGAAAGAGGCTAGCTAACCATCTATTTAGCATGTATTACAAATAATATTTTTTGTGCAGCCGTCACAGTCGTTTCAATTATTTGTATTATGTTACATTTATTAATTTTATTTTGCGTTGGACACACAATATACTGTCGAAAAAAATTTGTTTGACAATACAATCTATCTGCTAATTAGCTGATTGAATGAATTGATAGGTTATTGAATTTTTTTATGTAATTAATAATTAACTGGGAAACAGATAGGTACAGGTAACATTCACAGATGCTTAGCTCCTTAGGTTGTTACCAATGATTTTCAGTCGTATTGGAAAATTTAACATTAAATATTTGCACGTTGATGATGATTTGCCATACAAATTGATGAAATCATTTATTCCAAGTCCCGACTTTTATATTCTGTTTAAATACATTGACACAACAACAACCAAGGACTGAAACAACTTCATTCCAGTTAGTTAGCAATGTTCACACACGTGGCGCTAGTGTTCTCGAATGTGTGACTTTAAAGTGAAACTGTGATTAGTGAATGTCAATCGTGGATGTGGAATGTTTTGTGTTGTGAGTGAAAAGTGGATGTAGGAATCGCAGATTTTATTTGTCATGTGGTAAGTTTACCTTTTCTCCAAACTATTCAATTAGATACGTATTTGTAATTGATATTGCAATTATATATTTTATGAATGCACCGACTACTGTTTTCTAAGCGGTTCTCGACGGCCGTTAGCTGACCGCCATCGCCCAAGCCCGTTGACGAACGACAGGCACCGCCTTTCCTGACGAATATGACATCAAAAAGGTTTTTTTTATTGGTATTTGTGAAGTATACACATACTTTTATATTTTAGTCCGGCGTGACATAAATTATGACCTAACCTTGCAGAAATTTGACCCCCTTATTTAAACAACCAGTTTCCAAGCAACATAAGTAATCATATTTTTGCCGCCTTCCCGCCGATGATTCATGTTAAAATCTATGGTTTTTGCCACTCTAATGAATGATGATGATGGTATAGGAAATTAACAATAGTAGAAGTTTATTATATATGCTTGAAGATACTAATACTGCACTAATTTTGTAATTGAAAAATGTTAAGAATAAAATAGTTGATGACATGAATGAGAGTCAATAATTTTTAACTTCAATGACCGAATGAATATATTAATAATATGATGAATATAGAATAGTAATGAATTTAGGCTGAGATGATGATGATGAATGTATATAGAATAGTAATTAATACAGAATAGTAATGAATACATACCAAATGACTGATTTTGTTCTTCTTAAAAATAAGAAGAAAAGCAACATTGGAAATAAGGTATCCTGACCTTTTAATAATGTGGTATAACCACTGCAACTGTTAGATAATTTAAATTTTTGCTCATAGGAACACATGGAAAAATTGTGTAAAGAGGTAAAATAAACAGTGTGCTGATCATGTTGGAGAGAAAAAAATAAAAGAAAATAAGCCTTTATGTTCCATTGTGACAAGACAATGCTAAAATATATTTTTTTTTTAATTTTCTTTCTTAAAATTTGATTTGCTTTGTGAAGTTGTTGCGGCAGAAAAATAATAAATGATGAAATATATTGTAATTCTTGAAATACTAAATGAGTACCCTCAAAAATAAAAGGTAATTTAAATGAATGTATACCTTGTTCCAATGTTAAGATATCAATTGTTTATAAACAAATTTATAAAATTTTATAAACAAACTCCTTACTGTAGAAAGTCGCCATTACACAATTTTATATTTTCATCAGGTATGATGTAATTTTGTGGAAATTTTGAAAAAAAGCGAAGCAAACTTTACTTTTAATTTTTATAATATGGATTGTTATATACTGGTAATGTGGGAAAACCTTGTTTCTGCAAATGTTTTGGAATTTTGCTATGTTAGCGTAAAAAGTTTGCAGAATTTAGAACAGGTAAACTATGTTCTAATAAGAAAGCTTAAACATAGGTTTATGAAGACACTGCATTTTTTTATGGGATTATAACAATGTCCAATATTATAATATTTCAAGGTCTGGGAAACATGTCATGGGTTATTGTCATAAATTAATCTGCATTTTTACTTGAGTATATTGTTTTCTTTGTTTTCTCATTCAAATCGATCAAATTAATAGGCTTACGGAAAACTGCGATGAAATTTTGCAATTTTTAACTTAAAAAAAGCTATTGCAATATCATGAAGTATTGTTTCAGTGGACATTGAAAATTTATGTCATATGACTGTAATATCTACTTCAATTATTAATATATGTTTTCTATGACTTCTGTTTTTCCCTTGTCTCTAAATGAAATATGAATATTTCTAAAATAAATGAACTTGATTTTTATTTGTAATTAAATAATCCACAGTTAATAATACATCAATATCATATCTAATGTACCCAAGCAATTTTTTTCTTTATAAACATCTTTTTAAAGATATTATACTAAGCCAATGATAGATCTATTATCTTCCCTTGTAACTTAAACTTTATCATAACAATACAAACAAAATACTAGTTAACAATTTGACTTCATTAGTTACAAACCTTAGGGAAACAAGACATCAAATTGTGAATGAATTGTTCAGTTGTCATGCTTCACAGGATTTATGCATGTCTTTTAATGTTGAAACCATGTATATCAATTTATGATTAATTACTTTGAAGTTCATGTTTGTCATGTTATAATAAATTGCTTGAGTAGAGCTGCTCATGTAATCATCATCATTTGATAATTGTTAAAAGATTAAAAACCTACACAAGCTAATGTTTCATGTTATGCAAAATGTCTGTCTCTGTACTAATAAAAATATATTCTTTTATATGAATGTAGCTTTGTCATACAAAAACATTATGTATATTTTCTCATTATCTCTCTGTCCTTTTCCCACCTATGTAGAGTCAGCACAGTATGTACTATTTTTTCATATGTCCTGGTTCTACTGTAGTCCATACAGTAATTGATTTTAGCTATCGTTTTTATGGCTGGCCGCCTGCCTGACACCAACCTTTCTCAGGAATCCACCTCCCTTTCCCATCCTTTTCTTATTAGAGAAGGATGGTGGGTATATATTAAAGATTATATGGTATTATCTAAATGAACAATCAGCTTATTACAAGATCACTAATGTTTATGAGTGGACTTTTATTTCATAAGTAGCTAAGTTAAATAATTCCCTCATTTAAATCGCTTATCCTTTGTTCTAGGTGAGTGAATTAATGCGACACTACAGGACATGATGCAACCAATGTTTAAAAGACTCATAATTTTGGAAATGTAGACCACAAACACTTACAACTGGTATTTTATATTTTCTCATTGCTTCGCATTGCAACATCGTGTTCGTCATTCTCCTAGGACAGTAGTCGGCAAAGTGCGGTTCTTTAACTTCTAGTCTGCGGCTCTTCCTCAAAATGTTTACTGCAGGCATGGAATATCATTTATTAACTTGCCTTGAAAGAGACAAGTGAAAACATGTTTGAAATGGAAGTCTACAAAAAAGAAACAATTGTTTTTTAAACAATAACACCATTTTTAATCATAATTATTAAATTTCTCTAACAAAGAAATTATTAATTTTGTTTTGTTTATGTTTGGGTCTTTTGGATGGCGAGTTTGGCGATCACTGCCCTAGGATAATGGGTTACGTCAGGCCACTTGTACTGCGACTCTTTTTCCTCGCCTAGCAGTAATTGATGGTGTGTTCAGGTTTCTCTCTTGTTGTTGTAAATAAAATAACTAACGCTTAGGAGTCTTACTACACAGCGTACTGCGATAAGCATGCGTGTTTCATACATTCGAAAATCTTGACTCTTGCTTTCTTTGTGAATACGCCTACCTTATGTATATATAATGTAGATATTATATATATATATATATAT
>DWLR01004311.1:0-12275 GCA_018246295.1 Papilio alexanor hazarajatica | reverse complement strand
TTACCAAAACAATAAAAAAAGTATATGCCATTCCAAAGTAAAAATTTTCTAGACAACTATTATCACCCAAAATAGGGTGCTTTTGAATTAAAAAAGACATGTTGAATGGCTTTTCTTTAATTTGAAAGCTTGAAATGTTAAAAAAAATCGGCATATTATTTTTTTATTGTATTTTATTCGGTAACCTTTACGGACGATTTTAGTTCGAGCATCCATCGCAGTCAACATAGGCTCATCGAACACCCTCGCGAGTTTTACGCGTTAAATATTTTAAATGAACAATCTTAAAACTACGACTTGCATTCGTGACTAGTATCCAACTCCAGCTTACTCCATCTTAAAGCTTAACCCTTTAACTGTTTATGTCGAGTATACTCGTCCGAGCGAAATGAAAATTTTTCGCATAATATCGAGTATACTCGTCGTGAAGTTAAAAAAAAATCGCATTCGTACTATTTTAAACGAATCAACTGTAAATTTTTTCCCTGAAAAAGGGCAAGTAAAGATCTTTTAAAAAATGTACATTTTAGAATATTCGTTAGTTTTTTTTTTATTTTATTAAGGTACACATAACAGTTTATAATCATTACGTACTTATGGATGGACACAGTGCTTAAGAGCTAGATTATAGACCAAAGTGTGTGTACACAACATGACAAAACAAATTAGGAATATGCGATCTGATAAAGTGTAATATTTAGTACTCGATAATATCGCTCGTACATGGTTATCGCGTGGAAACTAAAAGAAAAAAACAGGAAAAATTAAAATAATCAAAGTTAACGTAGTTTTATTAAGACCTCTTTCTTAAATACCACGTACTTAGAGTTGAAGATATCCAGATCGCATTCTTACAAAAGGGTTGTAATAGGAAGTGTAATTTTTGAAAGTTCGAAGTGGAAATGGGTTTTGAGACCTCGTTAAATGTTTCGTATTTATATCAATTTCAGCTAGAAGAGAAGGTGTATCTGTGAAGGAATGGATAATTTTGTGAAGCCATAACAAGTCTTGGCGCTTACGACGCACTTCTAAAGACGTAACTTTGAATTTGTTGCATCTTTCGGCGTAAGAGCCCAAAGAACGCCCAAACCCCATTCTAAAGCTTAGAATTTTAAGAAATTGGTTTTGCAAAGTCTCCAAACGAGTTGCGTGTGTATTATATGATGGTGACCAAGTCTGGCAACCTTATTTATTTTAATTCGCCATAGCTTGTATTAAGCTGAAATAACAAATTCTGGGGAAGTCTGGGGAAGTACCGTTACAAAACGATCTTTCCAAATAAAGAAGCACTACGTATGCATTTATCAGTTGATTGTGCGATGCAATTTTGTAACTTAGATTTCTTGAAATTCAGTTGGTCTTTTATTGCTTCTGTTTTCATTCCTATAATGCCTTAATTTTATCTTTGTGATATTTTTTTATCAATGAAATAAATTTTGTTTGTTAACAACGAATAAAAATATACATTTTCTAAAAAACCAACACGCAACCTTTGATTTTTAAATATAATTGCCTACTTTTATAGGCAGAAACATTTTACTCTGTTTATGTCGAGTATACTCGTCTTCGATGGAAAATAATTAAGCAGGGTGAAAAAGTTTTTCGAAACAAAATTAAACAGTTAAAGGGTTAAGAAATAAAGTCGGTTTTCGATTTAGATATTTGTCTGTCTCTTGTCGAGTCTCAAGGCTCCGAGTATGAATACATCTACGAGTATCAAGTGACGCCAGCGCCAGCGAGGCGTTTCAATGAAAAATAAGGGTTTACGAGTTCCAGCCTATTAATAGTTCTAAATACTCGATACGCCCTCGTTTCGTTTTGTGATACTGAGTATTCAAAAGTAACAAGTGAAACCTAGTATCAAAAGCTGTTCCAGTATGTACGTCTCGCGTTTTCGCCATTTTCAATTATTTAGTTAATTTTTAAAATTTTTAAACTTTAATTTAAAAGCAATGACAAATGGCGAGCAAAATGGTCGCCGAGTGCTCTGTGTTAAAAATATTTTAAACCTATGAAAAACAAAACAGAACACATACGACATTATGTTTGTGATTAAATAAATTTTCAAATATTGGTTTCAAATATTGTTCTCGCAATTCACGGCACCATTTTAAAACAATTAATACTGGTTACAAACCAGTAAATATTTTATGTTGTTGTTGTTTAACATACATATGTACATTTTAACACGGCCACGTTTTTCACGACATTGTGGTTTTTGGTTGTGTATCTCATTTCGCAATTCTATGAATATTTAATTAGTAAAGTACTTGTTCTGAATTAAGAAATTATTCTATAACATTAAATATTTGAAAAAAATAAAAATATTTTATTCTATTGTGTAGTCTAAATGATTTATTTGATTATCTATATTACTTTGGACCGATTATGTTCTCAAGCTGCTTCATAAACGTTGTTAGAGCCGGTGCATGATTGTAACAGCGCAACATTGTACCAAGACCATAGAGAAGACAGGTGTAAAGTAGGGGAATTCAAGCTTCTGCGTTTCGATCCCATGATTCTCTTCTCTCTTTTTCCTTCTCTTAATCTTCTTTATATATGAGGACAAACGAAAAGTCTTCAACCCATCTTTAGCTAATCACTACCATGTAAAGCGTTTGCTTGTTTGCTACCTTCTTCGATAAAAATGGTTAAAAATGTTATTTAAAACTATTGTTTTATACAGGTATCCTTTGAGCTTGTGTCTCGTAAATTCTTAATCATCGTGAAGAGCACAGCTTACTGCGACATTTACGAGAATTTAACGCCACTGCTGCGACACGGCGGCGGGAATTGAGTGGCGCAGGGGGCCACCGTAAAATATTTCATCGGACTATCCCCTACTAAAGCATACGGTCGTAAAGGTGGTTATTATGTCATTCCTTGTTTATCCGCCTATAGGAAATTCGTTTTATAATATAATGACCGGTTTTAGGTCAAAATCTACGGCGTAATACAGTCACCTGGTAAGGTTGAGTTTGTTTTTGGCAGCGAGGTGTTGTGTAATTATTATTAACGTAAAAAATAAATCGTTCTTAATGTAACCCAAGCAATTCAATAAGTAAGCCATCTAAAGCGATAATGTCACAGTCGCACACATCAAAATATTTATATTTTACCGATTATAAAATGATCTACCCAAATACACAACAAAAATTTTACAGCGCACTTTCGTCGTCGCAATTTAAGAAATTTAAATGTGAAATATTCATTGATCATCAATTGTAATTAAGCATCAATTAACAATTAGACTTCTAGTTATCTAGATGTACCTATGATTCTATCAATAAGACTTAAAAACAAACACTAATTTCTATTGCATGTTGACAATTGTGTTTACACCAAATATACACAAATACAAGCAGCAGACGCTAGGTACGCTTCATGCCATGAATATTTTATGATCAACCTGCAAATACACACTGCCGACGCAGTTCAGACCACTGACCGACACGTCAACGTTTGTAAGGACACAATTCATTTATTTAGTGTCTTGGTTGAATCAAAACATTAATACATTAGTTAAAAAGCCAAAAGAACTATAGCTTTATTATAAATCACGTATTCAGTGTAGACCTAGCTATTATTGTGTTGAATCTATGAGTCAATACATCTACAAATATCACAATCAGTTAACTTCTGTTGTTAATGTCGTATGTATTTTTTATACAAGAAGGCAAACGAGTCACTCAAATGAGCAATCACCGCCGTCAGTGAACATCTGCAACGACAGAGGAGCCGCAGATGCGTTTCCGGATTTTAGGAAGGGGGACGCTCCTTTCTTGAAGGACCCTAAGTCGTATTGGTTCGGAAATAACGCTGAGGACAGATCATTCCAAAACGCGGCTGTACGAGGCAGGAAATTTCGAAAATCGCGCGGTAGTAGAATGCCAACCATCAAGGTGGTGTGGATGGTGGATTTGGCAATCTGTCGAGTTATGTGATAAAAAATCGAAAAATTGAACGAAGAAGAATCAAGCTCCATAAGTAATAGAGCCAAGGAGAAAGACAGTTGAATGGAAAAAAAATCGCTAAATAATAGACAGTATGTAGCATATATGAAATGGGATTGATATTAAAAGTCAAGAGATCTTAGCAATTATGCTACAATGTTGTACTACCTCCAACATTGTAAAATAAAATTAAATTCACAAAAAAAACTTCCATCAATTGAATTACATACAATACTTTAAATACATTTTAACGTAAAGTCTTAAAACTCCCTTCAGACCAATTAATATTGAATTTTAATTCGACTTCCAACTTCCAAAAACTTACGGAGCTGTCCAAAAGTGTATCAAGGTCGATGAAAATATTCTCTTATTGGATTATGAAATTTATCATGAATATTCGGGTTAAAAAGGCTTCGCCTAAATATTAATTAAAAGCTTGTAATGAAATATATCTTCAATACGTGCTTGTATAAGATTAGGCCAGCTTGAGTTCAGTCTGTAATTAAAGATAATAAAAAGACAATGGACGTGGACAGTAATTACTGACCACGTCCATTGTATTATATTATACAAATTTCGTAAAATGACTTAATGGCTAAACGGTTGCCGCATGGATAAGATACTTGTCTTTCACGCCGCAAGTCGTTGGTTCGATTCCCACCTAGGACAAACATGCCTGTTTGTCTTGTGTCTGAATGTAAAGACCACCGGTGGAACATACTGCGAGCGCCAACCTGCTTGACAAGCGTGGCGATTAAGGCACATTTCCCCCCAATGATGCGATCAATAGGAGAGGCCTATATCCAGCAGTGGACGATCATAGGTTGAGGTGGTGGTGGTGGATACAAATTATGTACACGAGATAGAATGCCTTGCGTTTATTTTTAACTATACATCTTTTGACAACTTGTAGTTTGTTATGAAGTCTCTAAATATCATAATATAGTACTCCTGCCACATTAAAATGCATACAAAATGTTTATGGTGATAAGTGAAACCACTGAGAATGGATTGACATTGACATCGTGTAGAACTAAAAATTGCATTGTTTTGCAGTCCATTAACGATTCTCTGTGAGATATGTCACTATTTTGCTCTGTTATTTTTTTTTAAGTAAAAGTTTTCAAGAATTACTGAAGCAGACAAGTATTGACTAAGTTGTTAACCGCTTAAAGTGTTAAGTTCTTACATTTATTATTGGAACGCCGAAAGCGTTTCTTGACGAATGGATATTAATGACTTTCGAGAAAATTCCACGACCGGTATATATTCATTACATTATGGACCTTTGCAAGACACTACTTACATTTACAATAATGTTTGATGGTAACAACTGGTTTAATAGGAAACAGATTTAGATTAAAATATTAAAATTTGCCGAAATCAGAAATTTACTACTGAATTCCTCTTTCACTCCCAAACATTAGATACAACTTGTAATCACATAGAAAAAAGCAGTGATTTTATCCATGCAAACATTTATTCATTAAAAGCGTATTATTTTTTAAAATAATTCAACCAAAAGCTGACTTGAAAAGTGACAAAAATAAAAAAAAAAGATGTTTCGTTTTATTCACAATAATGTTTTAACTTTTTATCAATAACGAAACCGACTTCAAATTTATATAATTTTATTAATAAGTCTTTAAGTCATGTCATGTATATCTCCGGAAGCCAAGAATCAATGACATTCAAAATTAAATGGAGCTCATCTGCGACTGTCCCATTTCCAATCAAAGAAAATTTTTGAAATCCGTTCTTAAATTATTAAGTTCTGCGGTAATAAATACAATACATATAAACGAATCGAGAACATCCTCCTTTTTTAAAGTCGTTTATAAGGTGCGCTAAATTTTACAATAATTCAACCATAAAATGACTTGGAAAGCGGAAAAAATAACAAAGGATTTATTACTTTCTGTATATAAAAATATTATTTGTTAAAAGTACGTGAATTTGACTCTTCATACTATAATACTAATAAAGTCGGTTCATTGAAGGACAATACTCTTTATTTCTACTTATTACAGCTTAAGAAATGTAGTCCCATAAAAAAAGAATAGACTTTAATCCGCACGTAATTTATTATCGGTGAACAGTATGTAGTATTTTTAAATTTTTCACTTGAAGTAACGTAGTAAACATAAAAAAGTATGGGCTGTTTTACACAAACGTACTATTACAGTGTCCATTTCATTAGGCCGAATGGTATAACAAATACAAGAACAAGCGAGGCCAAGTGTTTTCCAATAAGCGTGGTTAGAATTCGTATTCCTTAATATAGACATTGGCCCCTTATTACTATAGTTGTAGTAGTCATACTACACTATCCACTAAACTAGGGAATAACAACTTTGTTCAAATTAACTTAAAATAACTAACTCTTGGGTACGGAAACAATCCATTATACACTAAAGGAAGCTGTTATATAAGATGATGCATAAATAAGGCAACTGGTATAGAGCAGAGCAGCCCCCTAATTTTGCCATCAAAGTCGTGTCATAATGTAATTACCACTAGTGACAATTATGTCCCATTATGACACAATTACAACAACATGTCATCATTAAAATAGCAGAATCGAGGGTCAGTAATAGTCAGCATTCTCACTCTGCTCTATAAAATTTCGAGGTACTTTTGTTGCAGTACGGATTAAATAGATAAATAAGCAATAGGTAATTCAAAAATAGTAATAAACCCAACTGACTGAACCTCTATAACTTTCCGTGGAAGTATATGAATGGAATGACACCTCGGCTCGGTCTCGGGCTTTGACCATCTAAAATCGATTAAGCCGTTTAGGCTATGGAAGGTCATAGAGTCGGGTTTATATTTTTATGTTTATATGTACATACATTCCGTATAAACATACAAACATACCCGTGAAGAAATTATCAATATGTCAGTCTGGCAAGACACTATATTGGCATACATGTTGTATACATACAAAATTAATTTCTATAGTTTCTAAAAGAGTATAATTTATTCAGACGTTTGAAATAAAAGTAGTAAAGAACGAAACGAAAACTACAAAGCAATTCGAAATAAGACGTCTTCTTTCATTGTTTTTCTTTGTAGTTTTATTTTGGATCATGAACCATTTTAGGCAGATCGATGAAAAATTATCACAATCTTAAAATCAAATTAAAAAAAAATAATTACTACAAAACTATAAGTATAAATGTCATAGAACAATTGTTGTACCAGTATTTTCTTGATGTTATGTACGATGATATATCATATATTGCTTATATTAGATCACCTATAAACATTAATAATAGACTAACCACAAATCCTTTAAAAATAAAACTAAAATAATTAAATAAATGACTTGGGAAATTGCGAGTACCTTGCCTACAACTGGCAACTCTCAGAGCAGTGTGGTAAAGTTACAAAGACCGCTCGCCTAATCCTTGAGATCGATTCCAGATTGCTCGTTCCACGGTGTCTTATTCGATACATAGTTCATTTATTATACTTTATTCTCCTCAGATTTTATCCATGCAGTTCCAGTTGATTTCTTTATGGATAAATCTACTGCTTATTTCTTTAAATTATTAACTTCTTTACTGACTTCAAAAAACGATTCTCGATTGTATTTTTTTGTATTTGTTACCTCAGCACTTCTCGTCATTTTTGAACATCATTTATGAACCCATTGCAAATTTTTCTTTTGTTGGAAAGGGGACATTTGTAAGTTGTTTTAAATGGGACCTATTTAATTTTGAATGTTACAGGACCTTGGTTTCCGAAGATATGCCGAAAATTTACATATTGAACATAAATAAAATTAGGTTTGCCCACGGTTTCGCACGCATTCTTTTCTCAGAATAATCCTAGCTGATTTTTTTTTGTAATTTGATTCCACGTATATTAGTTTCGATAATATGTGTCAAAAAGTTATTGCCAACAATACCATGGCAACCGATAATGTAAATGATATTTTACTGTTTCTTCTCCCTAATAAAGAAATTTGAAGTCGGTTTTTTTGCATTAAAAACGTTAAAAGATTACACTTAGACTTTTGGCTTTAAATAGCTTAAACAAAACATAAATAGTATATGTAACTACATAACAGATTTAATAGGCATAGGTTTACTAACCTATGCCTATTAAATCCTGGATGTTATTCCTTTTTGAAGTCAGTAACAGATTCTTAACTCTAAAAATTAATTATTTGGTAACATTGTTCATCATTGAAGATTCATATATAGTATAAATTTTAAGTTTATTTGGAGATAAATGAAGATGCTTTTTGAAGCATAGGTTATAAAGCAATATTGATCTTATGCTATTTGCCATGACTGCATAATCAATTAACGCACGACGAATCATGAGTTTCTACAGCAGAACCCAAGTGGAAGAATCAACCCTACCAATTCAATTAGAACTTATATGGCCGGAGACAAAACTTGTGTATTTTGTGCTATTTCATAATGTAATATTAAATATCTTATTTAAGTATATTCCCGAGGAGGGTTGGCGTCAGGCAGGCATCATCCAAAACCAGTAACAGTATGAACTACAGTAGAGTCCACGATATATGGAAGAGTGGTGCATACTGTGCCGACTCTACGCAAATGGGAAAAGGGCAGGGAGATGATGAATCATGTAAACACATGTAATACTCCTAACAAGAAACCTTGTTAGGAGTATTACATACTCGTAGTATAATTTAGATATAGGTAATTTATTAGATAAGTAGATTGCTAGATCTAACACAGTAAAAAGACATATAAATATATAAAAAATCATTTCTGACTTACCCTTTAAGACATTCACAGAAAATTTCGTGACCTTTTTTCCAAAACCTGAAACAATCAAATTTAATTTATAGATACGCCGTGATGTTAAACTATATGTTAACTTATGTTGAAAATCTGTAACAAAAGATATTAAGTTAAATTATAAATGTGAAAAAAAAATCTTTGAGTAGTTAACAATTTTTACAAAAGAATTGAGGGAGGGATACATAAAAGATGTATCTACTATAAATTTATTTTGTACATAAATCTTTTAGAAACTTTGCACTCTGATATTAGAGTGCTAATTCAACTCAGAAATTCAGCGCACTCTCCACAGAGCCACCGACCCCGTTACCCGGAAACAAATAAAGTGCTCAAAGTACTTTAAAAATTGTTAACATAAAACGAAGACAACGAATCAAACTTCCATAACAGCTTTTTAAAAGTTTTACAGAATGTAAAACGTTTGACCGATAAAACTTCAAGCTTGTTCTCTGTTAGAAATTTGTTGAAATATTTGCATAAAATTTTACGGTCTTCTTTATAGCTTTACCATCTACACAAAGCCTACAGCTAACAATGGTAGAAGCCAGAGAAACAAATTCATGCAAATCAATATCATGTGTTAAGTTTATAGTGTAACCTTTACGCAACTGAGAGTTTGTAGCTATTGAATTAAGGGAAAAGTCCATGATCGTAACATAATAATTTCATCTTATTTAGTATACTAGCAGATTGGCTCCGGTAGCTCAAAGAATAAAACAAAACTAAGCCTAAGTTATTCGCTGATAGAATAGTTTCCTAAATTTGATATATATGAAAAAGTTCTGCGGTAACAAACATAAAAATACAACCTAATTGAGGACCTTCTCCTTTTTTGAAGTCGTTTAAAAAGGTGAATCTATGCTTAGTAAACCATCTGAAGAATTTCAGAATTGAGTCGTAAATCGCCGTAGTTGTAATCATACGTATATGCATGTTGTATGTACAAAAGAGATGCTGACTTAACTATATTAATAGCACAAAGAAGAATGATTTGTTTGTTTGTAATCGTTAAATTCTGAAACTACTGAAGCAATTTTAATCATTATTTCACACGTATTTAAGTTAATTACCTAAAGATAATATATTTTATTGTTAAAGTGTAATTTGATTTTCATCCGTATAACTCTAGCCGCGGATGGCTAGTTTCATATATTTTTAAATTATGTCTTTTTTTATACAAGAAGGTGGCAAACAAATAAGCGGTCACCTCGGTGACCGCTACCCATAGACATCTACAACTGGCATTTGCGGGTTGCAGAGGCGTTGCCAACGTTTAATAGATAAAAAAATAGAAATCTGGAATCTTATATACACCCCTTCCCCGTCAAATCCTCCTTTCCTTCCCACTCTTTCCTTACTACGAAAAGGTTGGAAGGGGAAGAGGACTATGATTAACCTCCGGTACCTCACTACTCAGACGAAACGCAGAAAACTTCTACTTCACACCTTTCTTCTGTGAGGTCGTGGTATTTCACCAGTCGAGTGGACCATTCGTACAGCAGATGTTGTTGTTGCGAATTTTAACTCTAACTGTTAAATCGTGTGTAAATATTTTAATATTAGCTTAAAAATAAACAATAACATTTGCAAATCGCAAACGCTACGAGTAAATTAAATTTAAATACGAGTTTAATGTTACGTAAATACGTTTGTGGAAACTAAAATAAATATTAATTTTAATATCAAACTAAAGACTAATTAAATCACTTTAGTGTATTCGTACGAAAACAAGTCGAGAAGGCTCGGCTCTTACGTTCTATGTTAATTGGATTACTGTTGCTAACTCAATTACAGCACTGAAATCAGCAATTAGATTGACTTAGATTAGATTCAGCGTATTTGCAAATGTGTTGTTCTTTTTATTTTCTAAAGCCAAATAGCCGAATGTTTCAGTCTCCTTAAAATGTGTGACCGAACCACAGATCTCGTTTACCAATCTAAATGATACAAAAATTGCTTTTGCGATCTTTTTCCTGAATGAGCCGAATAGATATTTTATATTCTCTATACAATCTTGTCGATAATACTAGGAATTAAATGTTCAAAAAAGAATTATCTGCGAAGCTGTTTCTTATCGAGGTTATCTTTTATGAGAATAACTATCCTATTATTTTCGAACGTGTTCTGATTTTCTATTGACTTAAATATGTTCAAAAGTAAGATAAAATAGTCATAAACAATCGAAAACAATATTCAGGTCCCTAGAAGAAGTTGCCTTTCATTTGTAAATACTAACAAATTGCGAAAAGCGACCTTGAGAAGATTTTACCTCATTTCATACTACACAGATACATATCTAAATATTATATTCCAAGAAATATATGTTTCATAAGAAACAGCAATTTGATACTTAGACCTTGTATTATGCCATGCTAAACGTGAAAGACATTATCAAAAAAAATATTGTATGTTGCTCTTAATACGTCGGTCCACATTTATGTTTAACATATTAATGAAAAATAAAATAAGTTTACGTTTCGCGCGCTTAATTGACATTTGTCAAACCCCCGCATCGGGGCACAGAGTAAATAGGAAATGTAGGCGAGGGTAACGAGGTGTTGGAGCCGCTCTCAAATTCCAAAAAGCCTTTATACTCAAACATGCCACGTTATATTTAAAGCCTTTGAAATTGTAAAGACAAAATTTCGCCTATTTTGATATATTCATTTGAATTTTGAATAAAATGAAATAAGAAAATACCAAAAATATCATTAAAATAAATTATATTAACAAAACATGATTATAACACAATTAAGATATACATGCTATTAGAAGAAAGAATAGTAACGGCAGGAGTCGTTGTGTTAACCAAACTCAACTATGTGTCAAGAAAAATGTATTTGCTTGTATTTTGCCCTGAGAGCGAAGTTACAACCTAAATTATCTGTAACTTCGAGAACTAACACCCTAAACTACTAGTATAAACTAGTTGCAAAACTTAGATACCGGTCATGTCATGTAATAGTAACACGCAGCAGGCATATATACATATTTTTGCGCTATCAAACTGTAACTGTATCTCTAAAACGTATAATAATAATTTGGATAATAGCATCGTGTTAAAAAAGTTGTTATTGTCAAAACACGCGTGAACTGTCAAACGCGCGAAGTTAAAGCAGTCTTCAAGTTTTCGGAAATTTTTCATTTTTCTGCGTAATTTTCTTAATTTTTCTTTTCATAAGAACCATCTACAAACTATTTGAAAACATTAAGAAAAAGATGAAAAAATCGTTCTCAAGTTATGGCGCGACCAAGGAAAATAGGGATATATATATACACACACACACACACACACGTATATATATATTAGGTTCTTACATATGAAATTCGTTTTGTCGTACTGACCACTTTGATCTGAAATATCTCCTCTTTGGTTAAGAATCCCAAATTCAAATTTTACAAAATCATTTAGTTGGTACATTTGAATTTTTAAAACAGTCATTCATTTGTTTTTGCCTCATTATTTTTTTCTTTGGCGTCGCTTATTACCGCACAATGGAAAACATGAAATATCGGTATATTTACGAATACG
>DWLR01004310.1:0-12276 GCA_018246295.1 Papilio alexanor hazarajatica | reverse complement strand
TGTTATCATACTCAGATTTAAAATATTTTGCAAATTATAACCTGTGTACAAAGTGGTCTCAAACTTTTGGCCGGCAGTGTAAATGTGAAAAACGACAGATATTGGGGTTATTGAGGCACAATATTAATTTAAATAGTCCATATATTTTTACATTTCTTACGTCAGAATATACTTTTGTCATACAACTATCTATTATATCAAGATAATAAGCGTAAAGTGTTTTGATCATTCCGACATCATGTCGAAACGATAGTTATATTATTTAATATTAAAAAGATTAGATTCTAGATTACTTTTTGATATATTGAAAAAGTTTAGCTCTTATAAATATCGATCTATAAAATATCTAAATAAATAGAAAAATAATAATGTAAAAAAATAGTTAGGTGTCGCGTGTTGCGTACAAAGAATACAGACATCTGTAGATTTACAAGGACCTAGATATATCTATTATAATATTCTCTCTCAGGAATTGTACGATTACGTTAAATTAATGCAAGCTGTGTAAATATATAATATCTTGTAAATAAGGCGCGTATGCGACTGGCTGACACACAACCGCATATGCGATATATATATATATTGTACTATGATAAGTATATAAGATATGAATATACTCACATGTAGGTGTATTGTCAAGCGAGCTAATAGACTAAGAATGTTGGAAGAACACGGTTCAGAAGATATTTAAGGTAATATATTGCTTAGATATGCGGAGCCTAAAATCCATGATTTAAAACTTTTTTAAACTCGTTAATGAAGACATTGTTTTAATCGAAATTGTAAGAACATAATACCAGATTATCGTATAGACAGGCCAGTGATACTCCTCAAGCTACGAGTAAGATGCACCGTTAGTTAATATACTGACATAATAATGTATTTTATCTATTGATCGACACTTATTTAACATTTGCAGTCTTGCTACGTAAACGTAAGTGTTGCAAAACTTATTCCACTGTTTCCATAAACGGGTGATACAACAACATTTTGTTCTTTTTTGCCTTTTATTATCACTATTGACAATTTTATGTAATTTTCTTTTACAGATAATATATTTTGAATATATATGTTGAGGAAATATGAAATGGTATTGCTATCACGAAAGTAGTTGTGCGTAGAAAATTTAGGATAAAATATATTTACAGTTTGTTAAGTTAATTTTGGACATTAAGAAAGGAGTTCTTTACGATCTTTTTGGATAAGTTATTTAAGGAAAACTCACTAAAGCACAACCTTGGAAGAATAGTATCTAGACGCACTTACACACTAGATTTATTTTTTAAAGTACTACTTTTAAGGCAAAGTTCTGAAGTTGGGGTTATCAAAATGACGCTATAAAAGATTTATTACTTTAGTATTACTTTACAGAATAATAGATATACATATAAACACACATTTAACTACTTTTATATGATTATATTTTAACATGAATGAAATATGCAGCATTAACAGCTAATGCATTTCAAATGTCACCTACCATCGATAGAACTGAGCGCTACGATATCAATTATCACGAACATATCTAACATTACAATGCAGTTAATGACACGACTACACTTATTCTGAGGCATCTAGAATTGCGATAGAGGTTTACAGTAAGGTGATGGGATTGAGATTGTTTACCAAGATCAGTTAATAGACGATCATTACAACTACGGCATAAGTCTCTACAGATATTAGTTAAACAAGAAAAATAATATCTAAATACTTTTAGTTTATTTCCATTTATTTATGAAAATAAATTTATTAGACCGAACTTCTCGTTTGAACCTTGACTAAATTATTTATTGAAATACATACAAGTTGAATTTTTATTTGTAAATGTATATTCTTTAGCGGTTTCGATGTAGCGACTAAAACTCAGTTTGACAACAAAAGCAATCTATAAGCTCCTTTATAATACACGACCGCTTATAGATACATTCTAAATTAACATTGAGACGCTGAACTGATAAAACACGTCGTTAACAAATATCAGTGTTATATAAGTGTCCATTGTAAATTGTTCATTTCAAAACAAGCATTTGGGGATTTCGTCGATACATTGGGCAGCATGATTCACGAAACGATGACATCGTGGCAGGAGGGCATTGGCCGTCGGGAGCGAGCTAGTCGGCTAGTCGGCTAGGTGTCGTCGCTCCGGCGACGGCTCGCGCGATCAGTCGGGTGATTCGTCGGCGGCGAGCGAGGTGGCGGGGAAGAGCGGGTACCAGCCGTAGGTGCGCTGCGGCAGGCTTAGCTTGTCGAGACAGATCTCGGCGCCACCCAGCGCCAGGTTGTGCTCGAAGCCGCCACAGCGCTGCCACAGCATCACCACCAGCGTACGTCCGAGTGCGTCGCTCGCCTGAAATACATAACATACTGTAATTGTAACAGCAAAGAATTGTTAAAGTTAAGTAGCAATGGACCGATCACATTGTTCGGAGAACACGACGGTCGATAAGGCCAAAAGGTGTTCGATTGCGGCTACGTACCTGTGTGATATCACCAAGATAAAGAAATGGCATTAACCTTAAGTTTAGAAGACTCCAATATGTGATACATTACCTGATACTTGAGCGTCTGCTTGAAGTGCGGCTCGGTAGTGCGGCGGATGACGCGCGTCTTGCGCTTATGCAGCCACTTGTCGCCGTCGCGCAGGTAGCACTTGACATACGAGTCCGGCACCTCGCCGTTCACGCCGTACACTCGACGGGCGTGAGATACCTGCAACACGGAATGATCGTGGCTTTTTACCTAACTGTTTACTTGCTGAGAGCAATCAGTCTAGGTACTTGGTTTTAAGTGAACATTAATTTCATCCGTGTGTTAACATCCTTGGAGAGTTGAGGTATAATATACTAGTGTTAATGTAGGAAATACGAGCCAGGATCATACAAAACCAAAAAGTATAAATCGCTCCATGCTTTGATCAATTGACAGACGATAATAACGTGCAAGTTGTCAATTTACCACTCAAACCAATGGTATTTTTTATCCAAATTTTATAATTGTCATTTCCCTGACAGACTGCTCACATATTGTTAGTTACCTCAAGCTCGAGCTGCCCCTTGATCATTATGATGCTGATGTTGATCTCTGCGTGCAGCGGTGGCAGATGCGAGCCGCGCGGTGGCAGCTGGCCCGGCCCCAGTGGCACGCCTTCCTCGTCGTCGCCGAGCTCGGCCGCCGCCTCCGTCGCCGCCGGCACCGCCGCCCACATGCTGCCCTTGCGCCCCGTCGCCGTGCCTGCCGCCAACACCACCCGTACTGCAAACGCTGCCACCCCAACCCCGCTCTACTCCTACGTATGCCCTCTCACGCGTCCTCTCACTGCACTCGATATAGTAGAGCTTCACTTTCCATTCATTATTCATTCGAAATTTAATATAACTCATTCTCCAAACATAGAAACGAAACAATACAAACAATGTAAAAAAAAACCATTCAATCATACATTGAAAAATAAAATACATAAAGCACGTCAAACAGCTTCGTGCCAACGTTAAAAATATCGTTTACATAGAACTCGAATCGACTCCTTTCCTAAACATATAGATGGAAGAAGAAGCGTATCAACGTGTGCAGCCAAGAGTGTAGTCGACTTTCTAATAGTTGCCTGAAGCGGTCTCGAACTCAGTATATGGTATAAGCATTCCGTGTTATGAACAGCCATTAGTATAAGATAGTTCCTATCGTCATGAGAGAGCTAATGTACAGGACGCGCGCCGCCGGGCATGCGCGACCGCGGCCTCCTGCGCCGACGCCTACGCCGGCTGCATCGCGTGCGCTGATGCATCATTCCCCAGCCTACTCGGTTACTTCTTTACCAATTTACAAAAAAATCTTGGAATTCTCCACTACGGCCTAAGGATAAGATAATATATACAGGAAATCTAATAGAAGGCGCATCGTAAATATGAGTGACATTTGCAAAGTTGATGAGATCCAGACCTATGCGAGACGGTGTCGTCGAAATGAACGGAGACGGGCAGCCGCACAGGCGGTACACAGAAACAGATGAAGTGAGCGTGATCGCCCGCCGCCGGGCATGCGTCAGGACAGAACAGTACAGACACAGTGAAGTGATGAAAAGCGTCGGGCGCAGCCACATTCAACGGTGCGAGCGCGCGGCCGTCGCGCAAGCGATGTATGACCCATGCTACTACGGGCCCCCTCCTGCCCTGTCGCATCGCCCACGCCGACTATGACTGACGTCTCAGCTCGGGCATGTCGATAGTCGGCACGTATGCGAGGCGAGAGGCCCGGTCGCAGTCGGTGCGCGCGGGGCGACAGGGCGGCGGCGAGGGGGCTGTTGGCCGTCGGACGTCACAAGGGATCGTGTACCGAGAACGCGCGCGGCCTGCCCGGGGAAGTCGGGCGCGGCCGGGCGAGGGCGGGCTTACCGAGGTGCTAACGGTCCGTCGCTGCTGACCAAACAAGCACATGTACATGTCAGTACCCTCATTTATGTATCGAGTAACTTGCTCCCATTGTAACTTGAAAGTAATATTACACATTATTCAAAAATATAAAGTGTTTAATTAGTATTTTTAGTAAGTTACAAATAATCTCACCAACTTATAGCCAATTGATAATTAATTTTGATAGGTTCTGAAAAAAATTGTATCAAAGGAACAAAACTTCTTGATACTTATTATTAGTCATGTATTAAGAAAACAAAATTTTATAAACTTGGTAAATTATTACAACTTAATATCGAGATAATACTTAAATTGCGACTTAATTTTACCAGTCACAAAAGAAATGTTGTGTAACTGATAAAAGTGGACAAAGCGTAGACCCATTAGTTTATAGTCTAAGAAAATTTTGTTAGAAGTTTATTTCATTTGGTTATATAGTAAACATTCAACATATAAGAAACTATACACTGCTTTGAAGCACAGCTAAAAGAAAGTCGATCCAAACCTAAACTATTGCGTCTACAAATTTATATTTCCTATTTGATGGACCTGATCCCGTGCAATTCATGAACCTTATAAGGACACACTGTTAACAAAACGAGTTTTAAATCTTACTAACAAGATGATTTACTTATATGTTTGTAATAAGCCTCCAATATTATTCATTAAACTGTTGAATACTTTTCATAGTAGGTAAGTGCAAACGTTTTTTTTTATTTAAACAATGAAATATTTTCGCAACACCTTAATCATATATTTTAAAGGCCTTCTTAATTATTTTTGTTTCCATACCAAGTAATCAAATCACCCAAAAGAAGAGAAATTGAGTAAAAATTTTATATACACGCGTAGCAGCGTAATTTACATTAAATGCACGGAATTGACTTTATTGCATTTTTTATTAAACGAACAAATTATTTTGGGGAATATAACTAATTTACAGAGTAGGAGTCGTGGAATATTTAGGAGAGTTAACGTTGGCAGTTATTCTGGATAAAAGCGAGACTTATGCTTGGAGTCGTGGGTCATCAGAGAGAGCTGGCGTGGGAGGTTATTCTGGATGAAACTTACGCCTGGCGGTGGATCCTGAGAGTGAGAGCGTGCGGCCGAGCTCGCCTTTGACCGCACGAAGGGAGCGCAGGATGTCGTCAGGATCCCGGCGCACGCACGATGAGCGCCGCCGCTCGCTGCGCCGCGATCCGCTAGGCGCCACCGCGCCCTCTGCACCTTGTACTCATTTATATATGCATGCGCAGTCTTTAGGCGCTCAAGCCTTTAGGCTTGAGGACTGCGCATGCATTGCTTGGGTAAACCCAAGCCGGTGATGTAGCCTCCTTCCTTAGTTTAGAATTTGGGCACTTTCTGTTTCTGCCACCTCAAGCTCAATATAGTTGTTATGTTTTGTCAAGAAAAGTAGCGATAAGTCAGTTCCAAAAATAAATCTTTATCGTTGATATAATTATATAAGGAATAATCCTAGCGCATCGAAGCATTCCGTATGAGACCCTTGAACAGGATTTTAGTAGGCCTAATCTCGTTTCACCACACATCTCCAAGAGATGTTTAAAGACAATTTTTTGCGTCTGCCAAGCGTGGCGATTAACGCGCAATTCCCCCCAATGATGCGATCAAAGGAGGAAGCCTATGTCCAGCAGTGGACGATCATAGGCTGAGTAGTTTGTGTGTGTGTGTGTGTGTGTGTGTGAGTGTGTGTGTGTGTGTGTGTGTGTGTACGTATCCGTGTGTGAGCGTAGGTACTAATTACGTTAAGACTGAAGAACAGAAGGACATTACCTTTATCCTGTTGCTGGAAGGAGGAACGTCTGGAACCGGGCAGTGAGCGCGAGAAGTCCTTGCCTAGCTGGTACACCTCCACCTCGAGCGTCTCCGACTGCGAGGAGCCGCGCCGCGAGCCCGCCACCCACGCATGGTCCGGGTGCAGCAGGGATGCGCACTCCCCGATAGAGTCTACGTCATCTGATTGGAAAGCTCGTTACAAATAATTTCTCATACTTTGTTTTAAAATAACAACAGCGATAAAATATTTTATTGCAGCATAACATGAACGAAAACCTTCTGTGATATAAATATCTACTAGCAGCATCGTCTAATATGCAACGAAAGGAAAAGTGTCTTGAACATTTTTTATTATAAAAAGAAAACAATTTATCAGTAATATTTTTTATAAACATTTAACACAAACATTTCTAATAACAATATTCTATAAATTTATAATTAAAAAAATATTTGCTATTATTATTTCGAGGTCTATTTGCACTATGTTGCTTGGATACCTGATACGGATCGCTGTGAGGCGAAGTCCCCGCGGCATAGCGCGCGCGCGCCTGCCAGCGAGCCGCGCGGCGAGGCGCTGGCCGAGCGGGTGCCGCGCTCCTCCAGCGTCCACCACACCGCGCGCTCTTCTGCGAATGCCTTCTCCAGCTCCATCTGGAATCGATTTATTATTATTTTTTTACGTATTTCTGCTCTAAGGAAACAGAGATTGCTAATTTAAATAATCTGTAGGCAAATGGAGCCATCGTAATATTAGTATTAATTAGGTACCAAGAAAGTGTTTTTACGCTATATTCAAATCACACAATTTTTCATGTATTTTTTAATGAAAAGTTGCACAAGTATAAGCACTAATCGATAGTAGTTTTAGTCAAGATTTATTCATCTACGTATATGCTATTCGATATCTAAAAAGAAAATAGGAGAATGCACTACAGGTATAAGGTATGATTTACAGTGCATTCTGCGATGAGGACTGGGTCGATGCCGGGGCAGGCATCCCACAGTGTGAGCTCGAGCGCGCGGCCGGCCAGCAGGTCTGCGCTAAGGCCGCCGAAGCCGAGCGTGGCGTTCCACACGGGACTGCACGACGCGGAAGCCGGGTCCGTTTCCACAGGCGGGCAGCTCTCCCTGCGACACCGTTAACTACTACATAGCATAGAGAGAGAGCTCTCTTCGTTTAAATTGATTGATTATCTAGGTGTGATAACATTATATTATACCGTAAACAGGAATGCTTAATCTCTACCAGTCTTCTGAATGACGGGTGGGAATATTTTTACTTTAGATCGTAACAATTAGGTTTAACGACGATGACAGATATGTGTTTTGATGTATAAATGATACAGCATAATAGTGAATTGGTAATTTCTGCTTAGTCTTCCGAATGACGAGTGAGTGTTATTAAATAGGCTATTGCCTATTTAATCAACAAAAATCTATTGGTTTATTCAGAGAACAAGTGAACTCACAATGATGGTAAGAGACGTATCCTTGCAAAGGCCTCAGGTTCGTCGCCGTAACCGAGCGTGTGGTCGCGCGGCGGCAGGTCGTCGGCCGCAATCAGCACCACCACCAGCTTGCGCAGCTCCGCCTCGAACCACACCTGCAGCTGCGCGCGTGCGGGCGGCCGCTCCCGCGCGCGCTCGTTGCGCTCTTGTTCCTGAATGTATACAACATATAAATAAATTTAATCATGACTGCTATCCGATCCGATAGTCCGTTTAATGAAACATAAAAGTAAATTATTTCCAAATTTATATGTAAAATCTATTTTGTAAATCAGGGGAATGCATCGTCTCTCAACATGCAAAAACTATGAATTCTTCAGTAGCGGAAGATAATAAAAAAATCTTTTTCATAACATTCTCTGCGATCATAGCAATCCAATATTTTCGCAATTAACGTTGGGAATAGTTCAATGTTCCTTGTTATTGCAAACATTTTAATATAATAACATGCTTTTTGGGCTTAGGCATTGCTATGTAGACCATAAATGAACAAAACCTGGCACTCTCGTCCGCCATGCAGAAAGCTGTATCATGCTGATACTGGTTCAAGCCCCATGTATTGCGATTTGGATTTCTTGTCAAGACTAAATGACTCGTCTAGGGCATTGTATTGAAAATTCAATTGAATATTTAAGGTAATATTATTTTAAACATTCCCTAAGAAATTTCTAATTAATAATACGAGTATGTAAATAATGTCTTGCTATTTCTATAATTTGCTAATTATTTTAGGCAATGTTCTAAAGCGAATATGCGATGATTGTATTCTTGTATATTTAGTGTACGTCGAGTAAATTGTCTTGAATAACGCATTGAATGATACAAATGGGAACAAATCAACCTCATCCATAAAATCTTTGACATTCCAATGATTTTTTTACAAAGCATTTTATTGATTTGTGAAAATTATTACAATTTGATAAAAATGTTAATGGTATCGAAACTTATGTAAACGTAGAATGATAACATCATGTCACACGCAGAGGCTTCAGTCCTATACGGTGCTTTCTATATCAATATGCACATCACACTGTGCAATCCATGCATATGTCACTCTGTATTAATTGTAACAATCAACTACTGTCAAGAACCGAGCGGGTATGTACAGGTGTTGCTGCGAGGTGTCGCAGAGGTCGCGTCGCAAGCGCCAGTCGCGTAAGGTGTTCCTCCAAGCGGCTACGAGGCTACACGATCCGAGCATCCCGACGTACAGTGTGCGGCATTACACTACTCTAAATGAACAGCAAGACTCGGAAACAGACACTCGAGGCGCAACACATGACACGGTACAAACGGGAGAGTGCGTCGAGTGTAGGGCCATGGCAAGACAGTTGACAGACTAGCGCGTGCCCCGCTGTGCGCTCACCTCGCCCGCTTCTGGTATCCTTATGGCCGCTTCTATTTTTGTGTAGTTCTGTGGCTGCACTCTTGCTTGCACGTATCTTCTATATTTCTTTAAACAACTTACTTTTGCAAAAACTATATCGTTTGTGTTGATAGTACTTTTTTAATGTTTCATGTATTTAGTTTCCGGCTAAGCTGAAAGCGGCGGCTTCTCTAGGTTAGCTACATCGTATTTATTTTTCGTAGACAATAAAACTACTCATCCACGGATATCCTAGGAGTGATATTCGATACCGGGATCAGTTTCCTAAGCTACCATCGAACACTAGAACTGAATGTAGCAGTGGACTACACTTACTGAAACATTTTAACAATCATGTTATGTGATCACTTTGGCCAGTTGACTAAACTCAACTCCGGCCGTCGGCGTTGGCGACATTATGAAATTGGTCGGGTGATAGAAAAAATAAAAATCTGAAAATAAGTAGGTAGTATTTTTTCACACACTTCACTTAGGATTATCATATAAAGGACATAACGAATATAGATAACAAATCGAGTTTAAATGGTTATTAAGTAAATATTCTTGAGTATATAAACAAAGTATCCCTTTTAATATAGTAAAAGGTTAACAAATTTCAAACATAACTAGAGTAGTAAATAGAAATACTATTGCCTTATAACTAAGTTAACGTGGAAGATGTTCGGTCGATAGGAGCTGCACTATCACAACAGATCAACGGAAGCCGACTCAGAGCTTCATGACTTTATCCACTCTCATATGTGAATAAATACCCTGCAGACCTTATAAGACGATTTGTAGTCAAAGTAGTAACAATAGCGAATTCGTTTTGTCATGATATTGTAGGATACTGAGTTCTATGCGTCATGAATAAAGTCACCAGGCGTCAGAGCTGCACAATCGTTGTCCCGCCTACAAGACTGACAACTGTACACACATTGTGTCAATTTTACTAAGGAAAAATTCGTTTTAATATTTTAAAGCGTTAATTTTGTATTATTTTGTAAAGTTACTGGATCATTTCACATATTTACTATGTATCCATCAGCTGATAGAATATCAAGGTCGTAAACTAATATTGGCAGGACAAATTTTCTACTTTAAATTGAATATGGTAAAAGCTTTAATTTATTGTAGTAGTTTCCTAAATGATCCACTAACTATGATGTAACAAAAGTTTAGTTTAATGATCACAGCTAATACAGTGACTGATCCAGGAAGCGCAGAGGGATAGGCACCGAGTGACAGTCTCTACTAGAGTTCATGAAAGTGCGAACGGGTCGCTTAATGTCTTAAGGTTCACAACACTTATTACAACTAAAGCCTATAGCTATTATACCGGGGTTTTCGGCAATTTCCGTCGGGTTGGCGATGATGGTGTTTTGTCTGTGTCGGGTTCTGTAAAACAAAAATTATAACAGCCTGTAGATCCGAAACCATATGATCCTTCTAATAGAAGTTTACAAATAACCAATAAAAATAATGAAGTTTACTACCGTAAGGGCGAAGTTCGAGAAGAAGAAGAAGTTGAAGTTGAAAGTGTCGAAGCTTGTGGAGCTAGGAAGTGAAAGCACATACAGAAGGAACGAATCAATACACATAAATTTTATTTAAGTGCAGATAGAATAACTAAATAGAACAAATAAAGCTTAAATGTAACAAATTATTTAAAAACGATTGTTGAACGCATTCAATCATCAAGTTTTCAAAATTATTCATAATAACAGTTCTACAGCTCTGTACCAATAAGAATTTATTAAATTATGTTGACAAACTTTGTATCGCATTAACTAGGTTAATTTTATTTTACTATAAAATTATTTAGTATATAGTAATAGACCTTCAGTTTTTGATATATCATTTGAAGTTAATATAGTATTTGCAGACATCTTTATTAAAGTGCCCTGAAATTGTAAAACTAGATTTATCTTAGTAGTCTATATAAAACTAGACTCATCTGTGTAATCTATTTGTATCTGCTTAATATTTTTATATAAATTAGTTAATTATTATATAGTCTGAATAAAACTGAATGGCAGATAAAAAAATTATCTATAATCAGCGTACACTGAACTGTATTTAGTTGTGTACTAAGCCTCTTTAAGTCCGAATTTAACTGTATATAGTCTGTATAAAATTGTAATTACCAGTACACAATCTGTATAAATCAGATTTAGTTGTATATAACCTATATTAAGCTGTATAAATATGGTTTTGGTGTGTACAGTCTGATCAATCTAGTATTCTTACATGGCATAAGTGTAGTTACCGTATAGGGCGTGGTGATGGTGTGTAGCGTGGTGCTGCGGCGGTGCGGGGGTGTCGTCCAGTTGCGGCGCAGGCTCCACCAGCAGCTCGACGGTGTCGCCTCCGCGCTCAAGCACCGCGCACACCTCCTCAAAGCTGCGCTCCGTCAGAGGCACACCGCCCCATTCCAGTACCTTCAACATAATTCATGTTAATTATGAAGGTAAGGAAAGACCTTAAAATTTTGTTTGTCAAAGAGTGGCGAGGGACATGACGTAGAAGTCGCTATATATGTTGATGACGTAAATTATATATACGAGTACATAGATATCTGCAATCATCAGAGTTGCAAGTCTTTATGTTGAACAGATACGAGTACATAAGGAAACTAAAGGGGTACTATCCCAGTTGCTCCGGCCCGAGTACTCTACCACTATTCTGGAGACATTTTAAGGGTCTAATCATGCATATAGTTCACCTTATCCCCCTGCTGTAGGCCAGCCAGGTCGGCTGGTCCGCCCGGCACCGTCCACACGATGACGGCCTCGCGCCGCCCGCTGGCGTCGGGTTTGCCGCCCACAACACGCATGCCGAATCCTCGAGCTAGAACCACAAGTAACATTATTGCCTACATAATGTAAGTTGTGAAATAAAAAAGTTGTTTTATGAAATTTTATAAATTTTCCTTTTCCCCTTACAATTCATATCCTCAGTGGGCCATTCGTGCAACAGACGTTGCAATACCACCTCACAGAAGACTGGCGTGAAGTAGAAGTTTTCTGCGTTTCGTCAGATGAGTGACGTGCCGGAGGCCCAATTTTAGTCCTTTTCCCTTTCCCACCTATTTCTAATAAGGAAAGGGTGGGAAAGGTAAGAGGATTTGACGGTGAAGGGGATTGACAGGAGTAGGAAATGTCCATTTTCTGTCTATCCTCTCCACTGTCTATTAAAG
>DWLR01004309.1:0-12277 GCA_018246295.1 Papilio alexanor hazarajatica | reverse complement strand
ATTGTATTTAGTTCTCTAAAAAATAAAATAATCTTGTACTGTGAGATGGCGGGTTTATTAGTTGCCAACCTGATAATGTAATTAAATTGAAATGCTTTATAATTATTATAATATTACATGTAAAGAAAAAATACCTCCTAAATCATGTGGATTTCGAAATTAATTTTCCTCCAACTCAATACGAATTCACAAAAAGATCGCTAGTTTTCTTTAAAAAAAAAATCAAAGTAAATGACGAAAATTTTGTAATAAGTAATCACTGTGGACGACTTTAAAACAATTTCATTTTGTGAAAGTCGTATAACTTTAATCACTTGACGAGGTTTAGTCGTGCCCCTTGCGAATGAAAAAGTGCTCGTAAACCTTTTGTAACGTAACTACCTTTTGCACTTCGCTAACCATTAATTTATCTCGACCACTCGTACCATTTGGCATTGAAATCGACTTATCTTAAATACCCATTCGATCTATTTAGAACATTTCTTATCAATAACATTATTATACAATATGAAGTGCGGAATGTCGAGAAAACGTCGATTTCTTTTTCATTTTTTATTTTTATAAATCAAAGATCATTCATAACATTTAAGAAAATTTAATTATATAGGAAAATCATCAAATCCGTCTTCCAAAGACTTGTTTTTTTTTTAATACAGCATATTGGCTGTATTACATTGCTTGTAAAGATATATTTGCGAATTATTTTACAACGAGGTCTTTATTTTGTCGTTTCATTCGTTTTTCAATCAGCGAATGTCAAAGTCCGATTTTAATTCCTCAATGTAAATCTGTACATAAAATCACATTATAAAACAGCTACCCAATGTAGACTCACCGCTATATATTGAATTATAATATAATTATAGACACGTGAAATATCAATACAAGAAAACATTTACACTACATTAAGTTAAAGTTACCAAACCTTGTAGAAATTTTTCCTTTAAAGAAAACTTTTGACTTTGAATTAGTTAAAATAAGAAGCGGAAGATAAACCGAACGTTATTTGTAGATTTAATAATATCATACAAAGGTGATAAAAAATAAAAGATTTTGGAAATATACATTACACCAAACAAAATTAAAACTGAAATCATTCAAGTAACTACAATTTGCACGAAAATACAATTTGTTCATTTGCTAGCAGCAGGTAAGCCAGTAATGTCCTGACATCTGGGATAATATTTTTATGACCGCAAAATATCCGCTAAATACGATTAAATATCTCAAATTTAATATCGCTAGTAGTTAGCGCTTGAAGTAGTGTAGTTAGTAGTAGGGGGCTATGTTTCCGCAACTACACGGCTAGCGCGTATTTTGTGTATGGGCAAGACAATGGATTACTCCAGCCAGCCCAGCTCTCCAAAGAACCCCAGCAATCCTTTTATGTTGCCGGCGATCTCTGGGAGCAATCCCGGCGTGCCGAGATACTTAACCCTGTATACTGACACTGCCGGGCAGTATAGCAAGACGTGAGACGCCGTTTCTTCCTCTCCCATGTACGCTTTGCATAGAGGACTGTCGGTGATCCCTATATTATACAGATGTTTGTTAATATACCTGTGACTTGTGAAAGCTGCTGCGACGATCCGGATCTGCGGCTTGCTCAGGAGAAGCAACCTACTTGAAGAGCGCCTGTTGATATTTGGAAGAGCTTCATTCGCTTGTCTACAGTCACTCATGTTGTTCCATATGTCGCAGTGAAGTGCGTGACTTCTCTCCATAACCTGCGATCTTAAGTATGTAGGAGGTAGGGGAACAATAGGTACTGGGCCGATTGCTTGTCTGCCGGAACCTTTGCGAGCCAACTCGTCTGATGCGTCGTTTTGTGACCTTTGTAGGTCCATTAATCCATTGTAGGATTATGTTATTTCCTGCTCCTATCTCATAAAGTCCTAGGTGGTATTATTAAATAAGGCCTAAGTTAATCGTATAACTTTTCGGTGCTTATAGCACCGCTATGCTGTCTGAGAGTATCCAGATATTTCCATCCTTAACTTTCTGCATAAACCTTAACCATGCATTCTGCTTGGAAGACTGTGTTGTATATTGTATGGTCTATGTATACTGATGTTTAAGTCCTCTGAGAAAACTGCCGCATCTCTACCTTGTTTTACTTGAATTAATCAATGTAGATCCTTATATTGTGCTGATTTTTTTCTCCCTTTTCTGTTAGTATCTTGAATCTTGAACTATTGTAACAAAGAAAGGCGTCCATATTCCTTCGCGTTTCGTGGAAAGATTTACTGAAGTATATGTGCGACGTGCTCTGAATCTCGCCAGATAAGTAAGTACTTATTTTATCCCTAAAATGTATACGTTCCCCTCGTTCATAACGTCTTTATTTTCGCAGTTTTATTTTTATCAAAAATAACTTGACTTATGTGAGATAGTGGACATCTGTTTACATTTTAAATAATTGGATCCAATGTCTGGAAAGTGAAATGTTACTTCAAAAGATTTTATAAATATTTTTATTGTCAAGATAAAGATAGCAAAAAATATAGATAAAGAAGTAAATTGTTTAAATAACTGAACCCGGCATGCGTGGCAACGTAAAGAAAAAAGTAAAGAAGTCATAATATGTTTTTTTTTTAATTTCTTTAATTAATCTATATATATGTAAAAAAAATATTTTTACAAATTTATATTATTTTTGGCCAGAATCCCACGCGGGCATTGCAGAACAACCTACCAAAGTTTCATCACAATCTAATCAATGATTTTTATTTAAATAGTTATAGAAGATTTAAATATTAACACTCTTTTTAATCATTTCTTGTCAACCATCTTGTTAGTAGATTGTCGGAACCCACGACTACGTTTCGAAGTCCGTTCACTAAACCTGTAAGTTATAATTCGGCATTCCATTATTATTCTAGATAATAGATAAAATTTATATGCTTAAGCTGTTTTTGTATGGACCAGCTCGATAGGGCAAGTTACCATGTAGGACCAGGGTGAAATATGGAATTTTATATCTTTTGAGTTTGATGAATGGTAAGTATACCCAAAAGTTCTCTTTTTTTATGTCCTCTTTCCTATCTACATCCGTTTGTGTCTCCGGATGGCTATGGGTATACTCGCGTAACCATAAAATATTTTTATAACAGATGACATAATAACATTCATGGTCATCCTAGAAATAGCGATATAATTTAAAAATATTCAGCATAAATATTTTATGCGTTTTACCAAATTGATATGGTATGAGTAGCTGAGCCAATCAGGTATGGAATATGAAATAAAGTACATATTTTTTATGTTATCTCTTAGTGGATTGTAGCAATTGCTCACTAATCTATATTTATATTAGAAGGACATTGAAAAAAGAAACGTGTACCGCATTTTAGCAAATGTTGGGTTTGAATCGGTATGTCTTTTAACCATAGTAAAATACAATGGTACCGTTGTACATTTTTCGTAATTTTTTTTTTACAATAAGGTGAGCAGGCGTTCACCTAAGTGACCGCTACCCATCGACATCTGTACCAAAAATATGCGAGTTGCAGGTGAGTTGCCTACCTTTAATTGACAGAGAATGGGATAGATAGAAAATGTACATTTACTTCTTGTATCCATCCCTTTACCAGTCAAATCCTCTTTTCGTTTCCCTCCTTTCCGTATTAGGAAAGAGAAGAGAACTAAAATTAGACCTCACTCCTCAAACGAAACGCAATAAACTTCTACGAGGTCGTGGTATTTCACCGGTCGAACGGGCCATTCGTGCAACAGATATTTTTGTTGCGGATTCTACCACTGTCAAAATTTTAGTTTATTTTAGTTCTCAAAGCTATTGTCGTGCGCTTGGCAAAATTTGACTAGGAGAAAATAACAAAAAAGTATGCGAAAATCAGTAAGTGTATCTGTACCTGAAAATATGGAAAATACAATGAAGGCAAAGAAGATAAAAATTAGGATGAAAGAAAAATAGAATAACAATGTTTTGAATTCGTATCAAAACATTAAAATTTTGTTGCCGCCATTCAATCCACTTCGGTGAAATTGGATACACAATTTATTTCAGTGCTGTCAATAACGAAAGTGGAGACAAAGTCAATTGAATTTAATTATTTTTACGAGCATTGAAAATGGCTCTATTTATATGTAGTAACATTTCGATTAATAGTTAAAAATTACTACTTAATTATTTTGTAGACAAGAGACAATAATAAATAAAAGGCGGAATCAAAACATGTCAGCTAACTTCGTACTGTAATTGACAGATAAACAGGATATTATTGAAATCCCAATTTAATGTAAGTTAGGCTATTCTGAGCCTTAACATACATATAACTATATATAATTTAAAATTTGAAAGGATGAGTTAAAAAAGTAGCGGGCCCAGAGTGTCCCCGTATCGCACAAGAGAGAAGTGGAAAGTATTAGAGGAGGCGTTTGTCGATAGACAAGATGATTCACAAAATCGGAAGTATCCGCTTGCCGACGAGTAGATTACAGAAAAATTGGTGAATATTTAATTAATATTTTTAAGATAAATTTTTAAATTTGGATAACTCTAGTTTATCATTTAAAAAAAAATAAAACAAATGTTAATTGTAACTTTGTAAATTCAAAACACTATTTTAAAAGTTAATATCAGGAATAAAGGCTTTTTTTATTTATTTTATATTTATGGCTACTATTACATTATTACACAGTGCAAATACATCATATAACTCTTCTGACATGGAGCAAGTACGATGTCTACAATTACTAACCTTAAATTATTTAAATCTTCGCAGTTTTAGATGACAATATTTTGTTTTAATTTAAATTTATCTTTTTTACTTCTAATCATTTTATAGTCGTTTTATTTCTTATCTATATGTGTCGTTGGTGCTTAAGATATTTGTTGCGAAATTAAAAAAGCATAATCAGTGGCGAATCCAGGAGTGTGAATGGGGCTTTGCCAATTTGTAAGTATTGTGTAGTGCGTAAAAAGTGTAAATAAATCATTATTAATAGATAAATTAAATGTAGATAAAGATACACAGCTTGTAGCTGTTTTAGGTAGCAATTAATTAATCGCTTGTTATTAATTAGTCGAAAAGCAACTTTCATTACTTGCTCTAACGGAAACTCTCCCTTTAATTAAATTGTCAATAATCAATCACACTTTGTACAAATTTGTTTTAGAAACAGCATCATAGATAAATAAGATTTGCTTAAGTTGAGTCACGTATTTTAATTTAATATTCATATAAGTCAGTGCTACTTTAGTATTGTAATTTTAAGTAATTTTTACTTTCATAAAAGTCGGCACGGTATATATATACTATTCTTCCATGTGTTCTGGACTCTATTGTAGTCCATACTCTGATTTTGGATATAGTTTTTACGTCCGTTCGTCTGATGCCAACCCTTCTCGGGCAACCCATCCCCTTTCCATCCTTTCCTAATTAGAAAGAGGAAGAAGAGTAGAACTGGGTCTCAGGCACCTCACTCATCAGATAAAACGCAGAAAACTTCTACATCATCCTTCAATTCTGTGAGGTCGTGGTATTTTTCCGGTCGAGCTATGAATTATATTAGTAAAGTAGGGTCTTAAAATTGATTGTTCTGTGCAAAAGATTACATGATCAACAAATTTGAAGGATCGGTTAGAAAAACTTTTATTGCAAAATAGATTTTTTTGCTGATAAGATGATTAATAAAAGTGATGGCTCACTTTTATAATTTGTCAGTCATCATAAATTTATCATCACACATTAGTTATTTAAATACGTACCCAATATGAAGCATCGTCATAAGATACCACATCCCTGGAACCTACACAAAGATATAAATATTAATTTAAAAATTTGTCGGTCGGTAAAAACAGTCGCTTTTTACAAAATTTCACCAGATTTTCGCTTAGTTTAAAAACAGTAATTAAAAATAGACGCGACCCTTGGACTTTATCCAGTTCTTTAAGATTAAAAATCCAACACAGCATTGGGAATGTTCTCTTTACACCGACCCATGTTGACGTAAAACGTTTGTATGACTACGACTAAAATCTCTATTTTTTTCGACTACCACAAACTACGAAAAAATTGTATCGCAATATTTTTGACGGCCGAAATAAGCAGCACATACAATAATAGAAGTATATACGTGTGGATACAATTCATAAAAATATCCGTAAAATTGTACAAAGTCTAGACAGGTTCATGACGTTGTTATCCTTTTGATATAAGACGTGAATAACTTGACAATAAACTATCCACCAATATAAAATATTTAGTTACAAGAATGTGTTTCTTGAGTTCGTAAATTGGTTTCATTTTACCGTTTTTACTTTGTAAATTGATCGCTACGGTACGTCTTGTTAGCGGTTGAATGAAATATACGACGTCACCTTTGAAATGTCAGACAACCGAATAAGAGAGTACTAAATTGAATCAAATATTTTTTTTTCTTTTGATTTATTCGTTTAGGTCGTTTGTCAGACTCGAATCCGTCAGGATAGGTCTATGACCTCTAAGTACACAATAATGATTTTGCACGAAGCTATAGAATTATAAATGTAAGCATTAAATTTTTTATTATTCATTAATCCTTTTGGACACAGGATATAATATATACAAAGATCTGTGTTCGATGTTCAAAAATGACGGTCGATTTTCATTGTGCCAGCGTGTATGTGAGATTACTTAGCTAACTTTAATTAATACAATTATACAAAATGTTTAATGACAAACACAAATTTTAAATTCGTATTGCAGGAAACATTTTTCATTTGAAGGAATTTGAACACTTGACTTCACGGCTTCACTTTCGGGCCCCGGCTTAGGTATCTGGAGGTTTATGTTACATCTTTGTTTGGTTTTTAAATTATAATAAAAAAATCTTGAAAGAAATATTAACACAGTAAAGCAATTTGTTTATTTTTTCCTTCGTTTGTTTTTCATTAAGGCGTCCGTAAGTGATCAAAATTTTTACCTAAATATAATTAAATTTAATTAAAAGGGCGTCGAAATAATTATACCTTACCTTGAAAAAAAATTGGTAATTTAGCCATAGAATCATATGCATGACGAAAGATCGCTCGTGTGAGTGTAGCATTTTAATAATCATAAATTAAAAACTTAATAAAAAAAACACGCAAAGCTATGAATAAAAAAAAGCTTTAATTTTTTGTTACATTTCCAAAACAATGACGCTCATATAATATATGATCATATTATGATGGTTAAATACATTATTTACATACACATTACATGTATGTACAAATGGCGAATTTACTGTTCAGACATATTCTTTACCAGTCGTTCTCGAATTAAAAAAGATGCGCTATAAAGAAAAAAATTGTAAAAAAATATACATTATTTAAATAAATAAAATGCGTAGGATGGCATCGACGCCGCGCTGAAAGAAAGTCAACAAGCAGCTTTAATTAAAAGTGTAAACGTTCTTTTGCAATTAATTAATCTCCTTTCAAGCCGTCTTTTCGGAGACATGATGAAATAACAGGCTGTTCACTTATAGTATAAATAATTATTTTAAAGTAACACTTTAGTAAGTATAAATGATAGTGCAATGATAATGTAATTTAGATGCGTGCCGTCGTCCTAAAGGGAAAATTTCTTAGGAGTAGGTATTTGTACCTTATGAATATACTTAATAGAAATCCTATAGTATAGATGTAGTGATACTTGACTACATTCCTAAGTTATTTACAACTAAATGTTGAATTTCAGTATTGGACGCTTATTACAAGTTGATACAATCAATTAGATTGACTGACTAATTTTAATTTGCTATTGACCTTAATAAATACTATGCGTATAAGTTTTTCTAAAATTTGTACATACATATATAGGTATGTATGTATGTGAGTATGAGTGAAGTGTCATTAGATTCGTATTCTGTCGAGTGTCAGAGTGTCAGTCGGGCTTATTGATGTAAAGTTATTTTGTGTCTTTCAATATAGTTTTGGTTATATTATAAATAAATAAGTTATATTCTTTTAACGGTGAAAGAATTATTAAAATCGATTTAGTTGTTCTAGTTTATTGTTTAGTTTATATAGTTGTATAGTTTAATGTTTAGTAATAATATTGGTATAGATTGCAATATCAGACAATATGCGAAAGGGTAGGCGACCGATCTTTATGGATCTTGATGGGGGAGGCCTACGTCCAGCAGTGGACGACCATCGGCTAAGACGACGACGACAACAAATATACGAAATGATTATAATCAAATACACATTTAGCGAAACATTTCGCGTTAAAGCAAATATCTTTCAGCAGTTGATTACCTATGCAAGAAAAGGTATTTCTATTCATAGAATAATGAAAAAGTAAGAAATCCTTTAGAGATGAAGCTTTAAATTTCAATTGAATTAATTACAATCTCTGAGTGGTATATCTGCAATTCAAAGTGGCGCACGACGCCAAAAGTCGAGCACTGATTAATACGATTTGCATGTCTAACGCATCACTTAGATTTATCATATTGTTTAACTCAATCAATTAACAACATTACTTTTGACAACTAATATATTAAGTTAACCTTACCCCGACTTCACACTGCCGAAAGGTTTACATACTATGTTGTTATTTCTCTCTCTTTCTCTGAAAAACAGACCATAACATCTTTTTATGTGAATATTTGGGCAGTGCAAAATCACTGTAAAGAAAACAATTGAAATACGTTACGTAAAGAGGATCGGTTCGAGAGACGACTGTTGTTGGTTGTTGGCCTAATGAAGAATTTACAAGTTTCATTTTGAATTCGTAGGAAAAAACGGGCGTTCTAAATTCCACTAAGAATACATTTAATAAAGTAAAACTTACTTTATATATACCGGACGGCAGCAGAATACGAATGCGCAACTTCGTAGTGTACTAAAAAGACCTTCAACCACCTAATTACAATTGCAGTAAACAATATAACGTTTTTAATTACGGTACCTACTATTTAAATTTAGTTTATTTTGTTTCAACTTCTCTGTAAATTTAAGATTAATTTTCTTTATTTGTACTTATGCATTACTTACGCTTGTACACAGAAAACTACAACGTGACAAAAAACATAATACAAAAACAAAATACATATTAACACCCGCCCTGAACGTGGAATAATGTTTACTTGTCGGAAATTGACACTAGAAAACCTTTCTTTCCCATTTATTATCGTCTCCTACATTAATGCGGATAACCCATTGTCTATTCAAACGTACGATACCTCGGGATCAGTTAATCTGCCTCAATTGTTATATATATATATTTATATATATTTTTTTTTCTTTGAGATACTTATCATAATTTATTAAACAAGTTCTTTAGTTGTGTGTTACATTATATTACTTTAACGTGTATCACAATAAAAGTTTGCAAATGGCAGTAACATTTAATTACTGTAATACATGTTTACATTTGTATTTTTAAATAAATAAATACTATCACGCCCATATCCCAAAGGGGTAGGTAGATATTATAGATTTCCATTTGTCTCAATCCTACCACACTCTCACTCCTGCATAGATCTACGCATAGATACTCGTTGGTTCCAGTTATTCCCTATATCGTATAATGATAAATAGTAATTATAAAGAAAAAAGTCAAAAGAACTAACGATAGCTGCAAGACTTGCGGACACAGAGTGACGAAAAGATTATGGCTTTCATATCAACTATGTACGTACGATATTTTTTCCTTGCGTTACAACTAAAATATGATTATCCAATCAGGATCTGAACCAAGAGATGTCAGAATAAATCAGAATTTAAACAAGAGTCGTCCAATTATTTAACTGCTGTGAGATTTAGTTTATTGTCTCAACCACTTTGCTTTATGGTTGGCAAAGGTCACGCCTCGTGCAACATCGCCCGCTGTTAGTATAGATAATTTTAAATTGCAAATTGGATCACAGTTTGAAAAGGAAACATTGTCATGTAATATTCGTTGCATATAGAGGTATACTTAAGTAGTTTACGATATCAAGCGAATAATTTTTCGAAATTCAAATTCCGTATAAGGTTCACTCATCATCGAACAGTGTAGGCGAGGACAGGACAGCGTAGGCCTGATTGAACCATCCAATCGTTCCTTAGTAGTTTGAATTTAGAGACTCCGCTATTTTTTGTGACAAATCAAAGACAAATTATTCAGTCGATATGTTTTATTAGGCAAAATCCTGCAGCATGTTTCCACAATACACATTGGTTATTTATAATGTAACAAGTATTGTTATTTTTCTATTTAAATAATGAAATATGTGCTACAATAGAACCAAATATTTGCAAAAAATAAAATTCAAAAACTATAAGTGCCGTTTTTCCTTAAGTTAGAATTGTGGTTACTTTTATTTACTTGATTCTCAGTTACTCCGTGTCCTTAGTGCTAAAATGTCACTAATATTACATTTTGAACGTAGTTTTCACTAGTCAATTAAACACCTAAGAAATAAAAATACTAACTCTTTGGTAAGTTTACAAACTCGGCGTTGATTTAAATCACGATAGTACAAGTCCGACACTTACCCAATTATTAGAATACGGTAATGTATTTGGATGTTAATGGAAATAAAATGAAACATTACTAAGTAAGGGTGAGCATTTGAGAGTGCTGAGTAATATGCATCCTGCCCTGCGCAGCGGGTTCGCTTCGGGCCTTCAGCTTGCAGCGCAGCAATTGGAGCGTGTTCTCCCACAAGCGGGTCTGTTCCTCCACCTCCCCCTGACGGGAACTAATACTGCGTTGCTCCTAAAACAGAATGCAGAACTCAACGTATTATTTTTGTGTTTTAAGAACACTGAAAAATTTATTACATCCACATAATACGCCAAGTAATAATACAGTTTGTCGTTACGTTAGGTTCCTAAGGTAAAGTTTGTTGCTTGGATTTATACATTAAACCGTAAAGAAAACGTTATCTAAAACGGCTGACAATTTTTTTGTGAAATGTACATTCAAACATTAAAAAAAAAATCTCATGGCTTTTAAGTAAATTAAATGGAAAAATTAACACCAAGAGTTATCTGTTTTTCGCCAAGCATTCAATAACCATTCGTCGGATATTGACAAACATCTGAAAAACAGAAAAATTCTGATACAAGGGGATAACTGAATAAAGCAATAATATCGAAAACCCATTCTTTGATATAAATGTAATACTGATAGATTACGACAGCGCATACCTCTTCCAGATTTTTAACAATTTCCTCCAAATCCTTGACTTTCTTTTTCAATGTTTCCATTTTGGATGGTTTACGCGGCGACTGCATTGCATTTTTCATTTCAAACATCACATCCTCTTGTAAACTTTCGGCTTTTGTTATTTTCTGCCGCAGATTTTTCCACTCGAGCTCCTTGCTGTTCAACTTGTCAGTCAACTCTTTCACTTGATTCTTCAAAGGCTCCATCTGGGAACTAATGTTGATCGACGTCGCATCGTATATTCTTTTCTTCTGTTCGTATTGCTGTTGTACCGTTTGATACTCATCTTTTATTGGCTTAATCTTTTCTGCAAGTGGTTGTATTTCTTGACGCATTTCCGATAGCTTTTGAGCTGTTTGTGCTACGATCTATGAGGAAAAAAAACAATTTTAACATTCTCCAAATAAACGTAATTTTTTCTTTCAAAATCTGGATTACAGCAATAAAAAAATTACGAAGGAAATATTATAGAAAAATAAGAAATTATTCGAATAAAAAGTGCTTTTTAAACTATGGCATATCGTAATCTATAATACATAGTACGTACGATAAGTGGACTGAACTTAAAACGAAATACAAGCGTATCAATTATTATTTGTTTGCAGGAGAAATATTTGCTTCGGCCTGCTTGTACAATCTAACTAGTATTAACATACTACATTATTAACACATGTAGCTATAATTCTCAAAATTTGTAAATATTGTAGCGAAACTATTAAAGTGAATAAATTAAATTCAATATTTATTAAATACATCGGTTGATTGGATATTTTACTATATAAGGAAAAGTGTCTAAATTGTAATTGAAACTTATAACCGAGAAACTTTATTACGCACTAGTAGTGAGTATTGGTCAAATAAATCAAATTTACAAAACTTACCTTTGTGAAGTTATGATTTCATAGATATGGATTTCATAAATAGAGATCACGATAAAATGCGTCAAATTAATATAAATTACTATAAACAACAAAAAAATTAGGTAACGATAATTTACTTCATTGTAAGCTTTACTAAAGAAAAATAATTTAGACATTAATACGAGGTGTTTTCAAAAAATAACGAGAATTTTCGTTTTATGAAAAAAATATTTATTTATTCATCAATATCTATTTTGTCCCCTTCAA
>DWLR01004308.1:0-12278 GCA_018246295.1 Papilio alexanor hazarajatica | reverse complement strand
TATATATATATATATATATACCTCTTCTACTAGCCAGCATTCTGTGAATTATATATATGATAAGGGGTCAAACGAGCAACGGGTCGCCTAATAATAAGCGAATTAGTGGCTCTTTCTTGGTCGTTTCGATCCATTAAGTCAAATCCACTGCCAGCTGGCTGCCACTCCTAGCTCTGCCACTTTGGATTACACTTTTTGAATATACCCGGATTCAAAATCCTTGATCCAAAAATACGAGAATTTATGACTATCATGGCTTTAGAATTGGACTATCTAATCCCAACCAGGGATAATCGTGACTTCCAAATTAAAATATTTACAATGCATAATGGTTTACGTTTAGAATGGCTTGCACAATGCGCATTGAACGCTGTCGGCTAGAAAGCGCGCGACGCCGCGGGCCGTCACTAGTCTGCGTGCGGTCGCAACATTGTGTTAAATATTATACTCGTAGATATAAAACCGATATGGTCAAATGTACAATACATATTGGAAATATCTTTTATCAAGTCGTAATTGTCTTTTATTGAATACAAACGGTCAAACGCTCAGACAGTCTCGCTGGCCCTTTTTTCAACTAATCTAATCTAGGAGACAATGCAGTCCAGAACCAAAACAATCTTACTATTGCCCAAAATAGGATGTTAGGATTCGATTACATCATTGCCCAGAATCGCGCAGTCAGGCGAAAAGCAATAAGTCTCATAATTTTAACTATACATATTAAGTACCTAACCATTTACATTATACATTTACGTCTTTCTTTTTATATTTAATTTCATGACACACCACAAAGCTGAACGTAAATTCATAGGGGCTATTCCAAAAGCTGTGAAGTGGCGATAGGTCGAGATAGGTTGTGAGGGCGTTCGCTGTTGAAGTGGTCTCGCTAAGCCAACCGGGGCGGTAAGGGGCTGGAAGTGACTATTAAGTGACTCTTGCTACTACGTCACAACTTACGCCAATTTTATCATTGAATTTATGTATAAATGACACCGATCGATTGTGAACTTCGTATATTTATAATCGGACTAGGCTCTCAAATTGGTAGCAAATAGGGAACAATTTGACGTATCGTCATTCCTCGACAATTTAAATTGTTGAAGTTACAAAGTTAGAAGAACAAATTTTAGAAAATTAATTAAACAAATTTAAAATACAAAAAATATACTTTTTAAAATCCAGAGTACAATAAGTCGAAGATATAAAAATTAAATATTTTAAATTACAAATAAATTTATCTTTTACATATTTACTTATTACTTGCTTATTAGCTAATTTTTTTTTGTTCTTATCTTCTGTACATCTAATATAAAATCTAAACATTTAGGTTATTTACATTTATTTGCTATTGTGTTAATTTATATTATTCTCAGGTTATATCTTTTTGATTAAATCTAAACATTGTTCATATTTTTTTTGTAATTTCATTGGTTGTAATACCTATTGAAAAGTTGTAGAAAATTTTCTTGAAATAAAATTAAATATTTCTTATATTTCTACAAAATATGGTTTATTAGCTTAAAATATGCGTCATTACGCTTCGCTTATTTATCATCTTTTTTATTCACATATGCTCATGAATATTGAAATGTTTTAACTTGTTCTTTTTATTAGGTGAAATATACATTTCTTTTGGGATAGGGTAGAAATAGACATTTAAACGTATTACATCCAAATATCTATTTACATTTAAATTTAAGTATTTGAATTAAACTATCTACATAAATTAACTTGCCTAACGGGTGTGACAACTTTCCCCTATGCTCTCTATCATGCACTGCTTTCCACATTCTACCATTTCCTACCAACTTAAGAGGACATCTGTCCACGCTCGCTGATCGCTCTACACTTCTTTCCATTTCAATTAAAACTTTACAAATATGATATATAATGTATATGTTTGTATGTTCGTTCCATTGTGAGTTCTTGTGGTCTAACCGGCTTAACCGATTTTAAAGATTGTAATAGATACCTATGATTCGAGTCGTACCTTATCTGAGGGACATATCCCGCCGTGCTTATGTTTTATATTAACTATTACATGTTATATTTATTATTATTTTTAAGATAAATGATCCTGAAATGTGTCGAAATAATGACGTAAGTTTAGGCATTAGTAAGTTATGACTTGAGTGAACGAGTGTCGGTAAACCGCTTCAAAGCCGCTTGACGCGCGGCCAGTGTGATGTGTGCCGGCGCCGATCACTTCCGCTTATTTCCGGTCGTCGTGTGCCGTCGCCGGTCAAACTCATCTAATTGTACTCCCTCAGGTAACAGGTTTACATTGATATTACTTTACTGATGCGAAGTTAGCTACGAATAGTAATAATTCATATTGATGTTAAAATCGTTATGTTATTAGCTTATAAGTATTAAAATTTGTAATTTTTTTTTAATCTTTCTTTCTGATAAAAATCATTATAGTTTCTTGCAGTTAAAAAGGTTATGTGATCAATTTTTGTTTAATATTCGCATGACTACTTACACCAGTAGGAGCCCAACCTACTTATCTTGGCATGAACAACATCGCTGCACGAAATTTCCTCGTAATTTGATTTCTGCCGCGCGACGCCCTCTCACACCGTAATTTTGCATCTCAGCGTGAGTTTCGTGCCCAAATTAAAATGTTTATTGCGTTAAGGCGAGTTCGCACGGTCGCATATGAGCCCGGAGCGTTTTATTTAGTTATCCCGGACACGCCCAGCCTTCCCCCGCGTCCCTCGTCCCTCACCCCGCAGTCCTCACCTAGCAACGATTTTACTACATCACGAACTCGATGGCACCCCTGTCTAATACCCCTGTGTCCTGCGACTGTCATTTCCGCCGCATAAATAACTTTACACCCTGATTCAATTGAAATAGAACGCATTATTGAATGATGCGTCAGATGAACATGGTGCCAGTGACATGCGTGTCATAAAACTATTAGCCGCTTAAGCTATTCTTAAAGCGACGAAATTTCTCTTAGAAATGTTTATCAGTCGCGGTGCCGTCGCGCGGGGCCGCTAGGGCGCGGCGCCTTCATATTTTTTTCGTGCGATGTTTTATACCTTTATGGTGTTTTTATGTGCTATTACGAATTATTTGGCCGTGTTTATTAGACCTTTTTGAGGTCATTATCTCTGTTCATTATCTTTATCACCTTGTTGGAGGTTAGAACGATTGTCTAGGTACTTTTAAGTAGGATAATTCCTGACAGTTTCGACAGCTGGCCGCGTTTGTGTAATTCTAACGCGATTGACATCGGTTTTGTGGTGATTACTGTAATTATTTCGCTTACTGGCTAACATAAACTATATGTACTATCATCGTTTATGTCACTGTAAAAATACGATTAATTTGTGTGCTTTTAATATTTAATCGCAAAGATACATAGAACAATCATGGGACTAAAAGAAATTAAATAAAGTGAATCCTAAGTAAAACTCTGGAATCCACAGCCAAAGTTTCTCTCTATATAAGTATCTACTTATATAGAGAGAAACTGTGGCTGTGGATAGATAGATAGATACATATATCTATATGTATATAAGTACGCATTTTTCTGCCATTTCCTTATAGTAGATTACTTGTAATGTTAGTAGATTAGTGAGTAACTTGTTACCTAAGTCCATGAAATATAGACTACCATATATACGAATCTTTATATATAAGTGATAATGTAAAAGAGAATAACTTAGACTTATTATTTTGCTAGCTGTTGCCCGCGACTTCGTCCCCGTGGAATTCAATATTGATGTATCTATATGTAAACATATACATATATCTACGTCAACAACGTTCCGCGGAAAGTGAACATTATACCAGGATAAAAAACTAAGTGATGTTCCAGACTATAATCTATCTCTGTGCCCAATTTCGTCCAGATCTGTTCAGCTGGTGTGGAGTTACCTAGTGACAAACGTCCATCCAAACATTCGCATTTATATTATAATGATTTTTTTACGCTCCGTATTTTTTTTGTTGTTGTAATAAATACTATCCTATATCTTTCTCAATACCTTAAAGAATATGCGTACAAAGTTTAATGATGATCGGAACGTAGGTTTTACGAACACCCCCCCCCTTACCTCCTCAACCCTTTTTTGGCAATATATTGTAGCATATTTCCTTTCCTAAGGTCAAATCTATCGTTTTACCAAATTTTCAAAATCGGTTTAGTGATTTAGGCGTAAAAGCGTAACAGACAGAGCTACTTTCGTATTTATAATATAAGTAGGAATTACGAAGAAAGAAAAAGTAACTGAGATATTCAGTTTAAGAGAAATTTAAGTTTCAGTTTAATCACTGCCAAAATGTCACCTAAAATCTTAGGACGCCCTTAAAAGATATTGACTCAATATTTATCCTTTTAGAGCTAATTGTAGGTTCAGATGAAGCATCATTATACAGTTGATTAAATAACTAATCAAATTTTACTTAAATCGCCACATACTTTTCGTGAGACGGAACCTTTTTTACCCAATATGTGACAGTAAAAAGAACACATTTTGAAAATCCTGATAACAGGTGTGAATATTAATTTTTAAATTTACCAAATATTATTTTTAATTATTTTATGCCATCTAGCGACCTAACGAAGCAACATTGTAAAAATTTTAAAGGTTAATCTTTTCACCCGCTTTGTAATAAACACAATCCCATACAACCGAAGCGTCCAACCTAAGTAGAACCATGATCAGCCCATTTGAGAATATAAATCGAAGGTCAAATTACATTGGCATTCTCAAAATGTCTATTTTTAAATTTGTATTATCTTTGAACCATCGTGATTTTATAGAATATCATATATAGTAAACTAAAGTTTCATCCCAATCAACTAAATTCATCGTCATTTTATAGTATTTTTTTCTGAAGAAATGTTTAACGTAACGTTAAAACTAGTTATTTTGAGTTCTACAACATTGGTAAATACCCTCTGTAATAGTTTTGCTAATTTATTTTCCATGTACAGACACCGATCAATTACGATTTTATTATATAGATATTTCTGAAACAAACACTCATATAACACAGTTATTAAAAGAAGTTATACATATATAGAATTCGGGTACCATTAATTTGTCATTTCTATACATCTATTAACCAAAAACAAAAATACAAACAAAGAAAAAATATCCGTTAGTATCTTTTTTTTAGAAATTATCGTCTACTTCTTACTTTAGTTTCCTGAAGTATTATTTATTTTGTATTTTTTAGTTCGGCTAAGTAACTATCCTGATGAATCTGGCCAGGATAGTTGCACAAAGTCCTTGATAAATGTGCAAAATTTCAAATCAATCTGTAGCTTGAAGCGGGTTAAATTCGAGTTCCAAGATACCATTACTATATTACATAATATAAGCGTGTTAAAAATAAAAAAGTGTTTTAATGAAACATTTTGCACAATGTTTTTTTGAAATATTTACTTTTTATATTTTTGTAGTTTACGTAGCATTGCAACGCATATAGAGTTTAGTTAGTTATCTATACATAGTATGGGATTAGTTTTGTCATTAATTTAATAATGCATTATTAAATTCCTTCACTTAGTACACACAGTACAAACAGTTGGTTCTTTAAAAAAAACTCGTCCATAGCTTAAATCTCGGCATTTTCTTACTATTGTTATTTATATATTTACAACAAAACCACATCGGCATTCAAACACATTTCGTGGTTATGATATCAAGGTAACCTCTAACACACACTAAAAATAACATTATCATGAAAAATCTGTTTCAGTGGCAAAGGAAGGCCTGCTTAAAACTGTCGTCTAATAAAACTTTAAAGCTGCACAAAACTCTTCTCTATGAAAATAGTTTTACATCTCTTTAATATACAATTACAATACTTTTAATCTCGACTGTGGTTTTTCTGGATTATAATTTTAAAAGTTTGGTTATTATTGTGGCTCTATTAGTGAGAGATCCTAGGCAAAGCCCAAATGGGTCACACTCACTTTATACAATCAAATATAAATGAGGTATTAAATACCTTGCATAGAACAATAAAAATTTTAAAATGGATAAATAGATTTATAGACTACATACACAGTATACGGTCCACAGTTTTTTTTACATATTTAAAGTAAAAACACATCTTTAAAATATATAAAAAAATTACAACAATATCTACGTGTAGCATATCTCCGATCGAATTCATTCGTATCGAAAACGTGAGACGAGCACAATAAAAGATAGTCTCCGAGTAAACCGACAACGACAACGAACGCACATAAACGTAACAACGACGACGACCCAATAACAAGAGATCCATCGCTTTCCATCTCATCTTCATATTTGCTAGCGATAGAAATTTTGCGAGAATACTTTCGTATTCAAGTGGAGCAACGCGCCTCTATTGTCGGGGTGAACGCACCCTGCAGCACCCTGCCTCAACCCGTCGGGGAAAAAGGGTGTTTTCCAACAAAACAACTTAAGGAGAGTTACATGTGCTTAAATGATATTGAAGATAATTTATTTTGGCCTACTGAAACACTTTATTTTTAAAATTATACTGAGTTGATCCGAATTTAATGTTATAATTCTTTAATATAAATTACCCGAAATGTGTTGCAATGGCACGTCTTTAATTTTATTTACACGTAACTCAGTTAATTGTATACCAGTCTTGCTAACGAATCCCAAAGTTCTATTGTTGAAAACCGTATGGAAATTCATTTAGTAGTTTTATAGATTGACGCGTTCAGACAGACAAATGCGACTAGGGATTTGTTTTATAATATGTAAGTTTGTATGAAAATAACCAAGTTAATCAAGGAAATCTAACTTACGTTGTCGGAAGAAAATATGTAATTGACATATTTGATGTATTTTTTTGAGAAATATTTACAACTTAAAAAAATTAAAGTGTACAAATGGTTCCTATAAAAAAATACAGTAGAAAACTTACTGACAATCCGCTTTACTTCTTTACAAATAAAAAAAATAAAACATTATTTTAAAAACGTAACACTTTTCTCTCTTCCTCAATTCAAACTAGCGACTTCGTTTTACACATTTTTCTCAAACAATACATTTCGAGTGCCCTTTTAAGTAAACCTCACTTATCTCCTCAGTATATTACGTTACTGTGTCTGTATTCAGACAACGCTACTCTATTTTACATTTTGTTCCTTTCACACCTCCACAAAATATTATGATTCTGAAAATTGATGACGTGTAACAAATATTTAACTATAATTGTTATAAAGCAAAAAAGGGTCACAGACTGTGTCATCTAAACTCATTTTTTTCTCGTATTTTTTTTAAAATATAACTCGTGATGAAAATATAAGATAAACAAATAGGGTCTCTTTTTCACGTATCACAATGAGAAACTAGAATATTATTGTTGTGTATGAAAACTTAAAATTAATTAATGCAATACATTAATTACAATAATGTTACAATAAAATTCTAATCTTCAGTAGTAAACATTTGAATAACAGAAAGTTGTAATTAAACTGAAAGGAGCAATGAAAATGCCAAATAAAGAATCGAAACTTCAAGACGAGAAATTGTTGCTGCGTAGACAAGATTGAAAATACTAAAAGTCTAGACATGTATTTCTATGCTATACGCATAAATAAACAAACTTGAAAACTTTCTTATTTCTCAAGAACAGTATTTCTTAGAAAGAGATGAAACTGATTTTGGAAAAACTTGATAAGTATTACAAATGAACTATATCGAAAATCATTAGTACCTTAGCTGAATGTATAATGTCCAAAGAACAAATAAAAAATTGGATAAGAGTAATCTAACACTTAATACACTTTCCTTTGAGCGTAGATCGAACAAAGCGCATTTAACATAATTTTTAAACATTACCTACTTTCGATGTTTGTCGCTAAATATGCTACGAGTGACCCACTATTATTTTATCATCTCACTTAAAACATGTTAGTGGTTATCACGAAAGCGTACGTTACAGGACGGCTGTTTTGTTAGAAAGTGTACAAAAACGTTCCTCGTCCCATTTACCCGGCTCTCCTCCAAGCCTCGCCCGCCCTGCACTCCCCCTTTATTATCTTTGCGCATTGTTCATTGAATTTGTATAGGTTTTTTTGCAAGGTCTAAAGCGACACTAGAACTCTCTTTGAACCGGCCAAACGATACGTCAACACTAAATGTTATGATGTAAAAAACGAAATAAATTTACATAACAAGCGGAAACAAATAATTTATAATACACATTATATTACAGTACATTTTGGACATGGAGTAACGTTAAATCTTACGGCAACAGATAAATTCAACTAACGTGTAATTACGTTGCTTCAGTACCATAAATTAAACACATTTTAATGGTTTTTAATTCCTTAGATCCCAGTAATCGCTACATTCAAGTGTACAATACTCTATTTTGCTTACCCGATTCCAATTTTATTAATGTAGTGGTTTGTGGCTATTCTCAATTTTGTTATTTACATAATAATAACGAAACTCATTACATCATCAAAACCATTACCGAAAAGCATTTACAAAATACTCCGTCTATCATTATACACAATAAACAATAGAACAATTCATTATTCACATAATTTGTGCATAAAAAGATAAAGATTTATATTATTTGCCATTAAAAACAATAAGTTACAACTATTAAAATTAAAATAAAGGCCTAGTCAGTTACGAAGCTTACCTCATTTACCTAAATATGACTTACCTCTTTATAATAATGTTTACGGAAAGCGTACTTGGGAGTATTTTCTGCCGCAGCTGCTCAACGGCCTGAACAGTGTCATACTTGAGAAAGTAATAAAACACCCTAACAAGTGCAAAACTTTTTAAAATCGGCCTATTTATCCGAGGAAATTTAAATAAATTTAAATCCTCGGATAAGAACTATTATTCCATTTTTAGTACTTTATAATTTAGATTAAAATATTTTAGAGCGAATTGCAGTGATAAAATACCGCTCCTTTACAATTTTACACCACGGCCACTTATTGCACCTGTGTTTTTATTTTCTTTTATTATAAATTAATAAAAAAAATTAAGACGAACATTATAAATTAACTTGACAAAAAAAATGGCGATGAAAAGCGCGGTTACTCAGTCACGTTCGGAAACTCGCAGCGAAATGAAAATAATTACACGTCAAATGAGTTGAATGACGCCTATTTAAAATGTTCATTGCATGAGGGGAGGTTACGTCGCGATTAATGTGCCTCATCATGCCGCCCGGGTTTCCACGCACTCGGTATTTTTTTGCGAATGTGCAGCAGATACGTTTTTGTACTAGACAATCGCAAATTAGTCACATTCTTCAACCCGATTCCGTCGACTTTGCCAGCGACAGTGTCAGATTAGAACTATTAACACTGGCCGTTAATAGTGGCAATGGTAAACTCTTGGAATAAATAACAGCTATTATATTTATTACGGCGTAACTACACCACGACAAATAATATTCATTAGTTTGCTTGTAAGCAATCGTTATAAGAAATAATATACCAAATAATTGGCACATGCCAATAAATAGATTTACGGAAAATTTTAAAACCTTAAGAAATAAAAGTAGGAAGCAACTGAGAACATTTAAACATAGATTTTAAATTTAAATAATTCTTTCAATGTGTTATAATTTGTAAGTCAAACATTTCTGTAATACTATTTTTTCATAAATTATTTTTACTTAGACTACTACACCACCTTAAGTGCGCGTTGCTTTGCATTCAGACAAATGTGATATCTCAATTGAAATAAAATAATAATTTCATCTGTAAAAGAGTGACACTAGATAATTTTCTAAGTGTTTCAGTACTCACAAAGAACTGACAATGTATAATATTTTTTTAAAATGCCGTTTAAACTTTAACATATTATTAAAACTTAATAGTATCCTCAATAGATGCATTCGAGCGTTTTATATAAAACTACAATGTTACTGCACAGAATGTGACCACATCAAGGCGCACCATTACTATGTTACATATCAGTAGACCGTCGACATTGTGGCAGTTTCTAGCATTAACTTAATAGCTTTCTGCAGTCGTATAAAAGAAAATACGTTTCATTTTAACAGCCTTGTAATATTCGTTACGAGAGAGCGTCTGTATTTTTTTGTAAAAATTTTACACCGACGAGTATCTACTTATGTACTCGCGCCGCGAATTTAAAACCTCCTTGTCGACGCTTTTGATTCATGGCTGCAGAGCCATACGAATGTCTTTTTTAAGCTTTGGTTGTTGTTTTTTTTTTTTTACAAAAGAACCTTATATTTTATTCTTATACTACTGTTGCCCGCGACTTTGTCCGCGAGGGATTCAATAACAAATTTTTCCGGGATTAAAAGTAGCTAGTATTCCAGGCTATAATCTAAATCTGTGCCATATTTTAACCAGATCCGTTCGGCCGTTATGGAACAACCTTGTAAGAAATTGGATATTTACAGTAGTACATTCTCATTTACAATATTTTTAAGATTACATTTACAACCCATCAAATTACATTATGTTTGGGTAAAAGCAGTTAATGAGAAACAAGCAATGGTTAATTTAAAAAAACAATAAACCCGACTGATTATATTACTCTACGGGGAAGAATATCTAAAAATCGAATTACGGTTAAAGAAGATCTCAGTGGAATGAACACACATACACACAAGCCCGCGAAAGTTTTTACCCTCTTGAAGTAAAGTTTCAAGCAGCCTAAGCTACATTTCCTTGTTGAATTCTTATAAGTTATAGCTTTAGAATTGAATTTTATGTATATTTGAATAAACACGTCAATCTATGCAAAAAGCTTTTGTTTTGCAGAAAAATTCATGCGAAGCGCAAAGCTATCATGGTTGTATAAATATAATGTACTATGTTTGCATTTTAAATCATAAAGAAATATAACATTGATAAACTGATACCTTTCCTATTAATAAAATATTTAATTATTTTTAAATATGTATTCGATTTGATACAATGTTTAAATCCCTTAACCTTAACGCAACAGTCGAAAAACCGAAGACTTAATAAGATCTCAAATGTTATTAAGGTGAATTTAATGTCATTTTTTTTCACACACTTTTTGAAGTTGTTGTTTTAATTACCAATGCAAAATTAAGTATCAATGTGGACAGGCTTATATAATCAATATCCACTAAACTATTCTTCAAACATCCTGGGCCAAAAGTATTGAGTAAAGTAAAAAAAATGGTAACATTTTAATGTTCATGCATATGCATTATGTCTAAGGTGTGATATGCGTCTCGATGAGTAAGTCAACTTAATGTCTACTCGAATGTCGAATCCAGTGAAAATTTTGTACTTGAGCTTAGAAGTCAGGCTCAAAGTTTTAACAATGTACAATAAACGAGTTCTCATATTTAACAAACTTCATCATTAACTCTTAGAATAATATAACCAAGTTTTGTTTCTCTAATGAATTGTTTAAAATATGTAAAGATAACCCTTTTAAACGTTATTTTGTTTAATCTGTACTAATATGTAAGTCGGTAGAGCCTGTCTGTAATTTCAATTTTCCTTATAGCGATCGTTTGCGAAACCACATACATATCTAGTCATGATGTAAAAATATAAATGACAATTATTTTTACCCGCCGCAATCCTTTTAACTATGAAATAGTCTAACGATGTAATACTATTTATAATTGTAATTAATGATATATGTAATGTTCGTAGAAAATAGTAAAGAATACCTTACTTTAATGGATTACTTTAATGGAGTGAATACAGCAGTTTAGTATGGAGTCTAAGTTCTTTTATATTGTAACCGACACAGTTTATGTCTAATGGTACAAACAAAACAGTTTTGATAATAACGTTGTGATGACGTGACTTTAAGTAATGTCGATCAATGGTGCTTTGTTTCAAACAAGTAGTGATTGAATATTTATTGTAATTAATTTATAACAACACTTATATTGTTTTAAACCGTCTTCTTGAAAAATACATTTAATACTTAAAAATATTACAAAAGAAAAAAAAAGAATTTTTTTTTGCTTTAATAAGAAACAATGATTTAATGAACTAATAACAAGTACATATACGAAGTCAATCATTATTTGTTTCTTTGGTCAGCGACCGTACCAATTTTCTCGATTTATAGGCAGTATTTTATAATTTTTCACACTTGTACAAAGTTATAACCAAACCCAAACATAAAATACTTAATATCAAGTATATGTACACATTTTTCAAATTACAGGTAACTATTATTAGCAAGAAATAGTTAAGCATATAAATGTAATTAGCAGTGGATCAATTATAACTTTGTTCACCCTTTGATTTCATATTAAACATACAATCAACGCATGAAATCATGCAATGCGCT
>DWLR01004307.1:0-12279 GCA_018246295.1 Papilio alexanor hazarajatica | reverse complement strand
TTTCGAGAATCAATCAAATCCAAAAGTTTACAGGTGAAAATTATATTCATCTTTTATCTGATCCTTTAATCATTTAAAGGAGTACAATAGTCTAAGCTAACGGATGCAAAAATGTATACCATGGAAATCAATCAAAATTAAAAAAAAAAAACATTGTAGTAATCGTACTACACAAAGTTACGGGATTTTGCCAGTTTAATTATAAATGACGCCAGACTCACAAGATGATATTAAGCATAAAAAGAAAAAAACTTAATGAGCTTTAAACTAATATTAAAAACGAATATCTAGGTTTGTTTGAATGTAATATATTATTGCTATTATTAAAGCTATAAAGTATGATGCAGATATACTGCGATTATAGCACTTATTAAGTTCACTATTTTCTACCGTCGTGTCCTTCCTCTGCTTCGGGGATAAGAAGATTAGTAATGTTTTTGTTATACATTATGAAAAGAAAACAGAGTAAGATTCTCTAACTAGATTTAGTACGAAAGTCTTATTCAAACTGTCCTTTGTTTTATTTTACATTTTTCTAGGTTATAAACGAAAAATTTAGTGAAAACTAATAATGGCCAGATTAGAAATGAAAGATGTTAAAAATATCTGTAATTAAATACCATGAGGCCAGCGCAAATCAAATCTGAATAATCTTTCATCAACACCATCAACTTTTATCAATCTTCTTCTAGTTTTTTAACGTATGAATCTTAAAAAGTCTTAGTTCTTTTGAACGTAAAAATGATGCAGCAATGAGTAACAAAGAAGAAATGAGCTAATCGTTGGGCTTAAATTTGTTATGTTTCGTGTGGAATCGCTGAATATGCTGTTTGGGATCAAAGTGAAAGTAGTTTTAACAAAGGGTATGGGTAAAATATAAAAAATGGCAGTTTTAAACAACAGTCCCCAATATCGGCTTTATTAAACTTTCATTTTTATTAAAACGTTGGGTACCGGACAATAAAACTAACTTAAAGTTTCTTAAGGAAACTTGTTGGCATTTTATGTTCGCCCTCAAACTTTGCTATTCCATGCTGAAGTCTAATGGAAACTTTCTACATGAATAAATAGGAGTCAAAACGTGTTGTTTTTTTATTATTTACTACTCATATTGCCAAACGCCAAACAAATATTTAAATTGACACCAATTTTAATAGTACACTTATGTGGATTGATGGATTGATGGATTGATGGATTCTTGATGGATTCTACTTATGTGGAAAAGGAAACCATTTATTTTACTTATAATATAACCAAGATTTAGTAGCGAAATGAAACAACCACTAAAATTGATTCAAACTGTTAAAAAAAAACTTATTATTTTATTAAAACGTTTTGGGTCTTCAAAAGACAAATTACCATCCGAGTTCACCAATTCTTGCAAATAAATCGTTTATTTAGACAAACTGTGATAAGATCAGTTGTTACTTTAGTAGGTAGTTTTCACTTCAATAAATTTGATTTCTCATTAAGATTGAACAATTCATTACGTTTTCATCTTTGATTTGCTATAAAATCAACGGTTTTGTTGCGAACTAAGAGAGCAATACTAAAGCCGGTCGGAACATAAAACGTAACATCTAATACCTGTAAGTATAATGAGACGCGCCGCTCAAAGGCAACTTTTATTATGGAAGTAAAAAGTTTGGCGGCGCATTATGACTTTATATCTAAGCTTACGTGTATTCGTTCATTACTCGCTTTATGTAGATTTCCACTTTATCTTTTACACTTAAATTTTCTCGTTGAATAAATTTAAACATTTCATTATCTATTTAATTGTTTGAGCCGGTAGGTAAATAATTTCTAGCAACTCTAAAGTCATTAATGTCCTGGCTAATGGAAACTTTGTAGCTAACCTTATCTTGAATGTTAGAATTAAGTTCTAAATCCTGGAGTAGGATTAAAAACAATGTTTGCTGCAAAGAATTTAAATTCTATTATACAAAGTTATTTTTAATTGGATATCATTTGCAAGAAGAAGTTTTAGGTACTCAAGTTATAATAATTGATATATGTACAAAGAGAAGAATTTTCAAGTAGCTAGTAAAGTTCGCTGCACGAAAGTTTTAAGTTATGCAAATATCACATAGATATTTAATACATGGCAAACTTATACGTGTTCGGTTCTTATCAAAATGCAATGCGTTTATAACAATGATATGAATTACAAGGAGATTCCACGACTCCTCACTAACTCACACTCACTTTACTACTAGAAATAAAATTATATGCGCACTGTACGTAGGTTTTTTAATAACTATTTTTCAAATGCACTTATGCATATTGAGTGACGTTCAGTTTCGCGGCTACTTGGAAGACAAGGCCAAGCTGGCCTCCAAAAAGCTTGGTGTACTCAGTAGATCGAAGTAATATTTTCAGCCGAACCACCGTCTCCAATTATATAAAGCACAAGTTCGGCCTGACATGGAATACTGCTCGCATCTCTGGACAGGTGCGCCACAATACCAGCTTCTTCCATTTGACCGCATTCAACGCAGAGCAACTCGAATCGTCAACGACCGAGCTCTTAATCATCGGCTTGATCCTCTGGTATTGCGTAGGGACGTCGCGTCTCTGCATTTGGGTGTTCAAGCACTTAATTAAGCAATGCCATTTACTAAATCTCCAATTAATTATTTGATCTAATAACTTGGTACAATTTTCCGTTTACATTTGACTATTTTAACATTACTCAATGACGATTGAGTTATTACAATGACTCAATTAACGTAACTCAGAGAGTTAGTCAATACTACAGATTACGTATATCAATTTGGCACGGTCTTGGCTTATCTCTCTCGCTCTTCCTACATTCATTTTCTTTTGCATCTACGCTACCCTAATATGAAAACTGTTAATATACGAAAGTGTTTATTTATATTATTTATATTTAGTCAGCATATTTGATAAGCGTACCGACTGCTTTTGACAGCCGAGAAGCGTATTCACAAGCGTTCAATGTACAACGCGAGAACTTTCAATCTTGCCAGAGTTTGAAGAAGCGAACTCGGAATCGGTTGTTTAAGTTGACGGAGTTTCTTAAAATACAATATCGTGGGGGAGACGGTGTTATCGATCGAGATGAAGATGTTCGGCGCACTGAATAGAGGGATCAACTTGATGGACATTATGGCGCCAGAATATCATTGCGTAAAATAGGACGGTAGTGCTATCTACATATATTATAGGGCATATGTTTTATGTAATTACTTACTAGTTATGTTCACTGTTGGTTGGACATACAATAAAATAAAATAAAAAATATGTAACTTTTTATATTGACAAATGAATACCTAACCAGTCTAACTAAAATGTCATCTGTTACCATCTTTGTGAAATTTAGGATGATAATTTTGATAGGACAAACCTATGAATCGTATCGTATTTTTAGTTCAGTAAAATGTACTACAGACAATATCGTACTTTATTGATGAGAATCGTAGTGAAGTGAATTTCCGCGCACAACGAACAACCATGAACTATTTAAAATCGATCTATAATTATTTATAATTCATAATATCTATCAATACTTCATAAAATAAATCGAACAAAAATAAAATATCACTTAGGTAATTATAAATTTTCTTGTAAATAATTAATTTATTTGTAGTTATCTATCATGTATTTAACCGTGAAAAACCATTACTATTATTATTAATTGAATATAAGAAAATAATGTATTTTGTTTTACAATGCAGCCTCATCATGCAGTTATCATCCTAAAATTTACAAGGTCCATCCTGAGGCTTTACGTAACCTCTCGACAATACTTAGTTAGTTGTCTTTGTGGGCCAAATAACATTTTTAAATTTTAAAAATAAACAATTAAGTACTTTCATTAATTTATCCATTAATTTTTCTAATCTAATGCTGATTGTGTAAGCACTTTGAAGTGCTCTCAATTGCAACATTAGTAGATTTAAACATTAGTAGATAAATTAGTTAATACTACTTTATATTTTGTTAGGCCAAAAAGCAGTCATTGTTCATAACTTTATAATATTATAACAAAAATGTATACATCAGGATTGTAGGAGATAGGCTGATAACAACAACGTAACAACCCATTCAGGAATTTGTGAACAAGAGCATCTTAAATTGATGTCTTTGTTGTTGAGCAATGCCTCCTGCTGTTGTTGAATTTAAATGAGTTATCCTCTTTCACCTTTTTATCTAAGTTTGTCCTGTTTATCAAATAAAATGGAAGCTTATGTATGAGAAGTTCTTGCGACGGTAATTCCATTTAAAGTCACGCATTGAATGGGTAAGGAAATGAAAAACAAATAAAATTTACTCTTTATCTTCTAACCTATGCATTATTAATCATTATTAATGTTCTCTCTTGGTCACAGGAATATACGACTTAATTTGTTTAATAATAAAACAATCTTTTAGTTGATATTGTATTGAAAGTGTTTTCTTCACTAAAAGATTTTTTTATTTTTTTTATGTTATAAACAGAAAAAGACCGCATTAAATAAATGGCACAGCCGATAGTTTGTGTTAATTTACGTTTTGCACATTTTTGGGGCGGTATCAAATTTGTAGTTTGAGGTTTCTTTATTAATTTATATAGTTATTCAAATATCCTCAAATATAATATTAAAATCAGATACCTAATCCATTGTTCAAGAGTGAAGCCACATAAAAGTCACTAATTCTTGACTTCTTATTAATTATATGATAGTTATAGTATTATTAATTAAAATAAGTCTGTATGTGTAGTGATAATCCAAATTAAATATAATTCAAAAGATGACGGTTTCTACTGTAAAATCGTGTAAAACCACATCAAATCGAAATACGAAGATCGAGCTTCACTTTTGAATATCGAGTTTGTACCGAACTCCATCTGGAGGTATATAAATCTATGATAAAAATATTTTTAAACCTTCAAAGATGAGATTATGTCAAGATGTATATTTAGTTCGACGAATAATAATTATTAACCTCAATTCTTATGGCACAAGAATGCAAACAAGCAAGCAATTCATCTAATATTAGCGGACCCTAACTACCCAACACTCAAACATATTACAGATTTGTTACCTTATCCATGAAAGACGAGGGGTATGTATAAGGGAGAGGAGAGTGACAGCAAAGCGATGGTGTCTCAATTACTGTTGTATCTTGGATTAGCTTCGTATTCCTGAAACGAAACAGGTCCGAACATAAAACGAAGCTTCTAATGTCCGTAAGTATAATGAAACATGGTGCTCGACGGTAACTTTTATGACGAAAGTAAAGAATTTCACGATCGCGACTTGACATACGCTCAATTACCAATAGCTAAAAATCCAGGAATGGGCGATTTTATTTTCTAAATAATTTAGTATCTAAGTATTTTATAACTGGTACTTTTCCTAATGGAATTGCATGAGTTTACCCAATACCAAAAATATTTTGAAAACATTACGAAATATTGCGTATTTCCTTTATAGTCTTAAGGTCACAGAATGCTAGCACATTAATGCTTGAGCACTGTTTATAGAGGATCTCACTTTTTCGTACTTTCGATACAAACCTTCTTTAATTATTATTATTAAAGGAACTTAATCGGACCCTAGCTGATTTAGGAAATTCTACCTACGCGTATGCAGCAAATTTTGCATTTAATTATAGACGAGGAACATTGTTTACAAGTTCTACATGAACCGCAAAATACCAGGAAGTTGGCGAAGTTGGTGGTGTTATGGAATTTTGCGGAAACTATGTGATATACTCGTACATATATTGATATTTTGATTAATGATTGACAAGGCTTTTGTATAGCAGCAGATCTGCAACTATGTACATATTGGAATTGAACCCGATGCTAATGTTGGACTACTTACATCTTCTGTGCTGTTGAAACAAATCAATATGTAAAATTAGCATTTGAACTTCGAGCGCAGGCTGCAGCAGAACCCCCGACTTCTGGCAGAATCAATCCAATCAATTCAATTCAAATTCAGTTTATTTTGTGCTATTTCATAATGTCATATTAAATACCTTATATAAGTATATATATTACCAAGGAGGGTTGGCGTCAGGCAGGCGGCCGGCCGTAAAACTACAGCCAAAACCAGTTGCAATATGGACTGCAGTAGAGTCGAGTATATGGAAGAGTAGTACATACTGTGCCGACCCGTGGGGAAAGGGCAGGGAGATGATGATTGACAAGGCAACACTCAACTATTTGGAAAATACTTATCAATGTTTTGTGGTACATTTGGATTTGTTTCAAGCTATGTAAATTATAATAATTCACGTTAGTAAGAAAATCTATTTTGTGTTGTAATTACACGCACGGATTTGTCTCTTGTCTCGAGTTTGTATGGCTTATCAAACAAATAATTATTTATTTACATATGTCCAAACAAATGTTTCGTATACCAAAAGACATCTTCCGAGGAAATGGAACGTGCAAAATCGGAATTACATTAGAAAATAACAAAGTATTTACGTAGGAAAACGGAAAATTGCATTACTACATTGCATTCGCCGAGCCAGCCACCCAACAAGGTAATAAATATTTCACAGTCACTGTATACCCACAAAAGCGGTTGACGCTGTGGCTTGCTTATTGCGACAAACGCAGAAGCTGTATTTTATTTTTTACTAGCGACCCGCCCTGGCTTCACATGACTATCAAAGTAAATATGACATTTTATTTTGTCGTAATGTCATACTGGACTAGGTCTTTTTCCGTGAACCTTAATAACTTACATTTGCACCTTGTTCGTGAATAAAATCGTCTATTAGCGAAAACTATATGAAAATCCGGACAGATTTTATACTGTCCGAGCTTATCGTGGTTACAGTCGCGGCGTAATGCTTAACATTTATCTTCTCATAAACTATTATCTACATTATTTGTTAATGGTAACAAACGACGATGATAGAATACCGAAAAACCAAAATATTCATCTCTAAAGTGTATAAACAAGTTTGAGTTTTAATTAACTTTAATCTGTATCTGAATGAATTCTTAATCGATACGTGATCACCAATTAATTATCTTCGCGATAAATTTTTATTCGCCTACATTCCTTCTTAAACGTTGATTAAATGTTATGCTATTCTACTATCTAATTATTCATCGTTAAGCAAAGCAAACTTCAACGTGCACATCGATTATTTTGTTTGTGCATGCTTAAGTTTGTGCACAATATCAATTAAATCAAATTATTAAAATCTGCATAGTTAAAAAAATTACAAGTATGGTCGAATTCTTAAATCTTCTATATCATGACGCAATGCTTCATATTATTTAAGTTTTATTAAGTACAAGTGAGCAAATAAAGAATAATTTATATAGAATCTAATTCGAATTGTTGGTAAATTTATTTAAATTGTTCAAATTCAACTTTATCGTAGATTGGTTTCCTTGATTGATTTCCTCTGGTGTTGCGGATGTTCATGGGCGGCGGTGATCACTCTTTTGGGCGACATGTTGCTCGTTGCTCCCCTTCTTCTATAAGAAAAAAAAATTGATAAAGAACATTACCTTCGAGACCAAAATGTAATATTTAAAAAATCAGAAGCATTAGAAAATAAAGTAACTAAAAGCGAATTTTAAGAACCTTTTGTTCTTGTAGTTTACTAATAAATATCAAAATAAGATTGTTAATTTTTATGTTGTTAATCTTGATAATTGGCTTTTAAGTCTGTTCAAAAAAAAACAATTACCTTAGCAGCTTTAGCGTTGTCATATTAATGTAGTCTAATTATAGTTATAGGTAAGTATTGAAATTAGTTCGTATAGAAAAATATAGATAATTTTTAAAATTAATTAAATATTATTTTCCAAAATAGGTCGACCATTTTTTGTTTTCCTTGTTGTTTGGATTAATGTTAATTAAAGCACGGAGCTACAGCGCCGTCGGCGAAAACTTAAGGATTAATTAGGTTAACAACTTGCTATGTCGCATAATGCTGTTTAAACACTCATTTGTTAGAAAGAAAATAGCAAAGAATGTTTTATATGTCTGTACTTATAACGCATACGTAGATTTTATTAAGCTTTTTGATATTTACGTGGAAAATAAATGCAGGATATTTTGGTTTTATTTTTATCATATTGGCATAGACATGGAGCTGTGTCAAATTAATATCTCAGATCTGTATCAAAAAGAACGGTTTCTAAGTAATGTGATTAATCCTAACTTCACTTTTAAATAGACTTATGTCCGTTTTCACCAGTGCATCCCTAAACTCTCCCTTAGTAGGGGTTCCTTAAGCTTAGGTATTCCGTAAATTAGTCTCTTAACTAAATTCATTTTCATCAAGTTAGGGGTTACCTATTTAACTCAATTAGGTGTGAAATTTTTTTTATTGGTAAATCGCAATTTTATTTGTTTATCACATACATAATAAAAAGCGAACATAAAAATTTAATAACAATTCGCAATAAAAGAAAACTCAAAATAAATTATGTGTTTCATTTTTCAAAATGAAACTAATTTTCAAAATGTATACATTCAGTTGCATGTACGTATACATGCAATAGTTGCTTCATTTGGTAGCTAGATGGCATAAAATAATAAAAAATAGAATTTGGGTAAATTTATAAATGAATATTCACATATGTTTTCAGTATTATCAAAATACTGTTCTTTTCCACTCCTCAAAAAAATAGTGTCCTTGGATAATTTTAATCTATTATGAAGTCTTTGTCTTGTGTGTCTTTTAGTTTAATTATGTGGCGATTTAAATAAAATTTGCTTACTTATATAATCAACACTAACATAACTGTCACAATTGTTAATAACAATTACTATTTTACATTAATTAAGTACAATAATGCAACATTAACTGTCAACGCTAAAAGGCCGAATATCGAGCCCATCTTTTAAGGAGCACCTTATACTTGAGGTGACACTTTTGGCAATGGTGAAACTGAAACTAACTCTTAATTTCTTTATCGGCTCTCTTAAATTTAGGGCTCGGGGCCCGCCCCTTTCACAGTCAAAATAACCTGAATAAGTTTCTAAGGCATTCTGTCATAGTGGTTTATGGTTAATTTAATTAGCAGCTCTTTTATCTAAAATGAGCATCTAGTGTTATATTCCCGATTCATGAATAATGTTTCTGTTATTTTTGAATAATATAATAAGTATCACCAGGCTATCATCACTCAAACTTTTCGGTCTTTCGGAATCGATGATCAATCAATTTAAGTGTATCAAGTGTCAATGAATTCGCATTGTTCTGTTCCGTATAACATAAAATTACCTACACCAAAGACGGACGTCAAGGATCTTTAAAAAATATTATGCAGCCTACTTTTAATTTCGCATCACGCTGTCAAACTATGGATAAGACGAACGCCTTGACCTGTAATTTTTTTTACACAAGTAACATGTTTTTTAAAGATGGATTTCCAGTTTTTGGATAATATAATTTTAAATGGAATGAAATGGACGAAAGATCTCAGAATTAAAAAATAAAAAAAACCGTTAAAATAAATGTTTCCCGGTAAAAACTTAGCAATGATCGGTCGAAATGTGCAATACCTACCAGACTCAGAGCAATCCGTATTGGCTAGGTCGCGAACACAACATCGATTTCATCCGGGGATCGGATCAGCGGACTTTTAACTGCAAGTGCCAACCCGTGTCAGCTTTGCTTTTTCTCTTTGACGTAAAATGTTATTATGGTCCGGCTATTTCATTCCATTCTCTCGTCCTTATAAAAACAAAGCTTAGAAAAGAAAATAGTAAGCTTAGTAAATTTGTAATAAAACAATTGCTGTTAGAACTTAATTCTATGCCTCTTCACCACAACTTTTTATTACCCAATTTACTAACGAGCAAGGGTATGTATGTATGTCTATTTCATTGTGACGTGCGAGGTCTTATTAGATTCGTATTCTTCCTCAGATCATCAGGGGACAGTCAGTCGGACTTTGTTTTTTTAATTAAATGTAAGCGACAGCAGATTTTAAATCGTATAATTAGAAAATGTCAAGTTACCAACCTTCCTGAAGGAAGGACGAGAGTGGATTACGAAAAGGAGAAGAGAAGGTAAGAAGGGGATGACGGCCTGCAATCTGGTCAGACAAAACGTGTAAGCAACTAAACTTTAACACTAGTGTGATTCGAGTAGTGACGAGAATATATTTTTATATCCTTACACCCGTAATATGCGAAGTACTGGTACTTTCCAGGTTGAATCGGCCCATTCGTGCAGCGGCTACTCGACCACCACTGTCTAAACCATTAACTAATTCGTAAAGATTATTATGTGTATAGTAAGCAGTTATCTTGAAATGAATATATTTAGCATGAGCAAGCAATAGTCACGTTAGTATCTCGCGTTTAGCCGGTTTGTATTGTAACCGCACCAGCTATATATTAATACAGCACTTAATTAACACTCGAGCGGCCGCTGCGCTACGTGTCGGGAATATAAACTACATTTATATGTAATAATGTTATTTGTCACTGCCATTTGTATCTGTATGGAAGTTACATTAATGTTTGCTTAAACTGGGATTTATTTCTAAAGCTCCGTATTTACTGATGGGTTATTTTATTTCATTATGTTTGCACAGGAAATGACAATGTAGAAAAGTATATTCAAAATCATTACTTATAGAATTTAAATAAGGACGCCTACTATGGCTTGTAACGGTTGCCTTTATCTAGATTTGTTCCATGATAAACAGAATGAAAGAAAATATACGACGGGATACATATTAGATTGGCAATGAATATTTATTGCACATGCACCCGTAATTAATTTAGTAGGAAATTTCTGGTTACTACTGACTATTACCAGTTCGCCGGCAATAACTGCGGCTGTCGTTTATGAGGTTAGTTTGAGGCACATGACCGCAGAATGTGTTTACGGCGTAGCGTAGTAAACACGACTTTACGGCCCGCGTAAACGCGGCTTTACGGTCACCGCAGCAGTCTTCGCAAAGTTCTAGAGGCCACCCACTCAAAGAGTCTCGTAAAATTGCAAACAACTGCCCTGTTATATCGCTAATTGTCGCTTTGTTTCACAAGACGATAATTTTTAGGTGCATGCGTACTAGGAGCTTTCATTTTATTACTCGTTCTAAGGAGTTTTGCTGCAAATTTATTTTATTCTACAAAAAGAAATTAAGTCACTTTGCTGTAAGTAATATTTTGTAAATGGAAATCAGACAACCAAATGCGAAAGAAATGTGCTTATGAAGTTATAAATACAATCTGCTTTTTGATACGTTGAATGTATATGTAATTATTTGGTTTTAAAACGTGACTACTATCAATATTTACGAAAGAGAAATAATAATTTAAGGGAACCGACATATGCGCTGTTGGTTTTTTTTTAATATCACAGATCTTGGATTAGGCTGTGAATTGCTATACTCGTGACACACAATAAAAATTAGGTCTAATTTAAATGTCGTTCAAGAATATTTTTAACACAGCTTATTCCAATCAAGAACATATAAATTTGACTTAATTAACGTATATACACGTGTTAAAATTCTTCACTCGGTTAAAAGTTAATTCGAATGGCCGATCGCAAACGCATCTCGTATATAGCGAGATTTTGTAACTCAGCAGTTTTCAACTAGTCCTTGACAAATCGGCTTTGAATGATTAATGAAAAGCATTGGTAGTTTGTCAAATTTGATCTAATTCCGTATACATTTTTATAACGAGTTTCCTTTTCAGCAGATTTTCATTTACAATTTTTTTTTATTAATAATTCAAAAAGTATGATTGACTTGACTGTTTTAAGTGAGGTAAAAGAAACTGTCAATTAATAACTCCATTTTTTCATCATTTGTATGGATCTCAATTTCTGTACTACGTAACAATCCTGTCGACCCCGTTTAATCACGCACATCTCTGCCTACAACAATTATAATACAAAACCGCGAAAGTAAATTTTTGCACTGAATCGTCAATCGGCAGATCCTCTATATTCGCGTCCAGCGGAAGGCATTGAATAAATTCGATGAAATGAAAATCGAGAACGGCACTCGGAATATTGGAAGTTCAAAAGTCAGAAGTCGCACTGAATTTATCATTTTACTACGAAGATAAAATATTGTATTGGATAGAATCCCTTATAATATGAAATTCGTTCGGTTTGTTTTAGTGTATTTACCGTAGGGACAATAGTATACACGTATTATTAATTAAGTTACCATTGAAATATTGATTTGTTTGTTTCAAAATTTTGTATAGTTCATTTTCGATAGGCTACAGAATATAGATTCTCCGATCACGGGAGTTATAGTGTAGTATATTATTTCCGCGATAAAAAAAGTATATTAAAACCTTTAACATA
>DWLR01004306.1:0-12280 GCA_018246295.1 Papilio alexanor hazarajatica | reverse complement strand
TATATATATATATATAAGTTTATTTATGGATAACTATAATATATTTATAGGAGAAACCCAAATTTAAAAAAAAACATGGTCAATATAAACTGAATAGTTTATAGTGACCATGTTCTTGAGCGTCCATATTTTTGTAACCGTCTATATAATCAATGCCATTTTTTTTAAAATTAATTTAGCCTTTTACTCTCTTGGAAAATTTTGATTTAGCAAACGGTTTTGCATATGATTATAATTTAACTCTAATACAGTTATCATATAAAGTTGAGTGTGATATAGGCGCCTACAAGAAGTTCAGTCAACAGTAATTACATTACCAAGGAAAGTCACACTGTCATACATAAGATATTTATATATTTTTTATTTATATAAGAATAAAATTTACATATAACTTACAATAAAAATTCGCTGACGGGCATCGAATGTAATCAGTAGCTACTTTTTCCAGATATTTTTGGTAATATCATTTTTAATTATAATACCGTTTTATAAAATTAGTATGGATATATAACTAACTTAAACTAAAATAACAGTTACATACACAAGAGCTGTAAACTCTTGGGAAGACCAAAGGATTATTACGGGAAGGGGACACGTAACTGTTATGAATTGTACTGTCGATTATGTTCAATTCCTATAAAGTGGCTATAAGTGTGTTGTTTGTTTACTAGGATGAGCATGCGAGTGCATTGTGACCGCAGGATTTATAGGCCGCGGCGGAGCGCCGGAGCAACGGGGTCGGCGCGTTAACCCACGACACACGGCTCTATTATGATATAAATAGTTCGGCTACACTCGGCTTACGGCGCGTTAGTGCAGTTGCACCGTCGACAATGATGCACTGCACCTACGCCCGCCCGCACTACTGTACGTACTCTCACCATTCAGTTGGGTAATAACACTTGCGATTGATGATTTCTCAGTACTAGGATGCGAGCGAGGAGTAAGCATGCGAGTGGATTGTTGTAGTGTTGGCCACGTGCAAGTTAAATTGACACTAGAAACAGGAATTTTACACATAATCTTTTGGATACAAGATGAAAAGTGGAACCGCATCAGCTGTTGCTCGAAAGTTCCTGGTCGAATGGTGAAATATAACTTAAGAGAAGACAGGCGTGAAATTGAAGTATTTTATTTAGTCGATTAGTCACATGGTTGCGGTGTTGGCGGCCCAATACCAATCCTCTTCCCTTTTCCTTCCTTTCCTCATTTAGGAGACAATAGATAGAAAAAGGTCAAAACTATCTCCTTCTCTGTACAAAAAGGACGGCAAAGCACTTGCAACTCATTTGCTTAACAACATTATCATTTGTCACAACATAATTTCATCACTCATCAAGATAATCGGAGAAATTGATATGAGTACTGCACAGCAGTTTTTTGCGTAGTTGTGGTTCTCGAGGTAGTCGAGTCGAGTCGGCCCGATAAAAAATAATCATAAATTTAATCCCTCTTTTAATTCAAAACAATAGACGAAGTAACGTGAGAGCGTGCATGTTGACATAAAGACACGGATAATCTAAACAGTGTCGGCATTTGTCCATAAGAAGTTTGCTTCGATGTTATCAATAACAACACGCTCGTAATATAAATTAATTTGAGAAGTAGAGATCGAAACAATAATATGCGTTCAACTAAATTTCAACAAATTAAATCAACAAATCACCACATTTTCTACAAAATGATGTTCACGTAAGTCATGGTTTAACTTGATTTAGCAGTAAGAATCGAATGTCAATTTAATCAAGAACTTAAAACGGAGTTTTTTGTCTCAAAGATGCTTTTCTTATATATGATTATGAATTGGCATAAACACCAAAAATTGATCTCTTGAATTTGCCGCGTTAAATTATATTACCTCTTGTCATACCATTTTCGAAACAGTAACAGAATATTCAGATTTTTAACTAATAATTGAATTTTCTAAGAAAACTTTATGCCGTCACTCTTTTCAAATTACTGTTTCTAAATCTCTTCATGTAATTAACTCTCAACTAAAGCGTTGCTAGGAGTGAAAAAGTTATTTATAATTTGGAGATATGTAATATTGTTCCGTTAAAAACGAAATCACCTTAGATAATACTAAACACGGTCAACAATACGCTACTAAACAATACGTTAGTCACTATTAGCTCCACGTCGCTCGTAATGCTAAGGATGCCGGGCTAACTCGTGATTAATGAATGTTTTATTGTACGAACCACCCACGAACGAGCACATTCGCGACAGCCGCGCCATCTGATGCAACCGACGTGCTGTTTATTATAAGTATTGCAAAATTTACTGAATTCATCACATGTAGAGACCTCACATAATTCTTATTTCAAAAATCTAAGAACTTGATAAATACGACGAAACGTAGTGTCGAGCTCGATGCCTACTGATAAACCAAATAACTCTTTACTCCAACGTAGATTTTTAACAACAACGTTTAGATTTCAATCTAGTAAAGTTCAATTGAAATTAATTTAAATTTCAATCCTTAGCCGAGAGGAAATCTTTATAAATGTTTATTTTTCAAAAATCAAAAAAGTTTATTTTTGCGAAGATGAACTCGATTGAATTAAAAGATGTGGGAACCTCAATATACTTCATCATATAAAACAGTAAACGTAGTATCTGATACACTAACTGATAGACCTCACTCTAGAACGAGGAAGTCGGTCGCAATAAATTACTAGCGTGCAGTCGACTCCATAAATAAACAATGATAGTGGCTGATACTCGGTTACAGGATCAGATCGCAAGATTGAACAGTCCAGCTCTTTTGATGTTTCGCACAGAGCAATAAATTTACAACAGAAGCTTTCTCCTCACAACTTTGTTTATAACGTACGTCTTACAAACTCTTAGTATTTCTAAACGTCTATAATCAGGATCCTTGTAGCAACGCTCGAAATACATAAATATGAGTATTTTGCAAGAGAACGCCGGATCCGTGCTATTTGCAGACTTCTTGTTTGAATAGAACGTAAATAAAGTGTGTACGCTCGCTGCGTGCTCCTCGTAAAATCAACTTCTTGGAGCTTTAAACACATCTATAGGTTATCCTGCAAAGTTTACACAGGAATACTGGGAACATCGGAGCAAGGGTGGTCGCACTTTACGTGCTCGTGTAAAAAGGTTTTAAATATATAAAGTCAGAAGAAATTACAACGACAGCCAAGATTTACCACCTTCCGGTTACGATGAGTTGCTTGTTTTTTCAAAAAGATGAAATGAAATGAACAAGTTACAAGTATTACTATAAATATTTTTATTTTAGAACATAAAGGTGTGATGCATGCAAATTTAAATTGCAAGTGTTTTGTATTTTTTTTTTGGACCTGAATTTTAGAATTTGAATCTAAATTTTCTTTATTGAAATTTAAATTTTGAAACTTAATTTTGAATTTTGATGAAATATTTTATTACTATTTTTTATATCGCAGTCCACCGTTTTTAAGTCATATATTGATAGGAGGATAGGATTAATAGGATAAGAAATATACGGAGTAGCCAAAATTTTAGCAGTAAAACTTTTTAAGTACATTCAAATTCAACTGCATTACGATTTACGATATATTTAAGAAAGTGAACATCTGAACTGGCTAACTCCTGTCAAAGATATTCAATAAACAGAAAGAAATTTTATATATGGTACAAAGCAATTGAAAATTAAACTTGATCAGGCTAAATTGTTTTGATATTGAAAGGGAAGTCTTGTCGGTAGCAGAACAGGACGTCCCAATGTTTATTCTTAATAAGCAAGGTTGTTGCTTTTGTCTTTATTGCATCGTAAGTGCCACAAGAGGTACTGGGATACAGGTCAAATCCTTTGTACCTTCACCACAGATGCCCATTATCTCGCGCAATCTGCAACATAAGCTTGCTACGCGCAGCATTTTCATAATTAATAATTTTTACTTATAATTAGACAGAATGTTATATACTGTGACTCAGTACACCAGTCAAGAAAAGATTTGCCAAGTTTACTTTGTAACTGCATAATTTAATACACGTTCTCGATTGTGAATCTGTGTTTTACGTGCTCTATAACTTTAAACTTACAACAACTATATAACACAATATTCGTACAAGCTAACTGGCCTGTACATCCTTGACATAGAAAAAAAAACAACAAGGCCGTTGAATCAAAAAAACTTCCGATCAACCATTATTTTTACAATTTGTATTCATACTCAAAAGTAACGGTAAAATAAAATAAAAACCCTAAAATGAATGATTTAATGATGAAAAATTAAATACTATATACTCTAATACTATATAATTGAAATTGAATATCGTTCAAATCCAAGTAGCTGAGGAATATAAAATACATACATAACATAAAAAATCTCTATTATTTTTTCCATCATACTCAATCAAAAAACTAGTTTTAAAAGATCAGTTCGTTGTCGCCCTTTATGATTTTTACTGACATCCAAAACTAATTTTACATTTTACCCCTGTTATGATTGAAGTAATATCTATAACTTTGTTAACGTCGTGGATTAGTCGTACCTTTTGAAAATAGATTTTATTTTTCGCACTATTTTAATTCATCAATCAAACTGTTTCTATGCAAGTGTGTATTATCTAACTAAAGCAGACAGCTGTGACGCAATCAGCGATAAAAATTAAATTGAAGAGACCAGTCTGCGGGAACGCACGCTAAAATTTGCTGACATCAAGTTAATGATAAATCGCATGTCAGAGGGCGGCCACTAATAGCTATTTCTATCACTTAGTTGCATTTAATTAGCCGTTGTTTATAACATGTTAATAGCGAAACAAAACAAAAGCCGATATAGACGGTATCTGGCCTTGTCACGTTCTAGATTGTTAACATCAATCAAACTCATTTTAGTTTCATTCTCTAAATAGATTATTGCTGTACCCATTCGTTAAAACAAAATTAGGGCAATAGTTTATTAAGATAACAGATGTTATTTCGCTGCGAAGGTTCGGCTCGCCACTTTGAGAATAGCGCCGGTCTCCTCATACACCTTAATAGAACATTTTTAAACGTAAATCTCGTCAGTATTTCATTAAACACTGGCTGCGAGAAATCCGTGATACATTGTACGTTTAATAACGTTTACCAACTAATTAACTAAAATATTGCAACAACCAATCGCTCTTCCCATGGTTATCCCTGTTTAATTCCAATTTCTTCTTTAAAACCCACACTACAGCTCGCTTTTCACGTCTCTTTCCTCATTCATCCTTTCAATATGCCCTCAACAGCTTCGGAACATATATTACAAAAAGGTTACAGCATGCTTTATTCATTTAATGTTAAGTGTATAATAATATTATTATGTTTAATTTTAAAATTAAACCTTGCAAGAAATCGCTGTTGTGTGCAACAAAGTGGGCTTAAACATAAACTGGCAACATTCAGTTGCTTAATGCTGGCTCGTAAATTTGTACACAATAGTTAGCACTAAAATGTTTCACAACACATAATGCGTAGATACGGTGTATTTCATATAATATTTAGCCGTCATAAGCTTTCTACTAATTTAAGCTTTTTATAGTTAGCTTCAAACTTATTTTTAATTAGGAAACACTGTCTAAATAAACCCCACTATCGTGCTCGATATTTGCTTCCGTACTTGTTCTGTTCTGTTTTTTCATAAAAGAAAACTGTTAATTATTACAAAAAAAAAAATACGTGAGAAGAGACTTGTGCTCGTTTTCATCAATGCACCTCTAAACTCTCTCTTACTAGGGGTTCCCTTACCTCAATTCATTTTCACTAAGTTTAAAAATCCTTATCTAAGTGTCAGATTTTTCTATTAATAAATTGTACTTTAAGTTATTTATTACAAAAATAATAAAACGAGTACTTAAAAATTCAATTATAAAGCGTCATAAAAGAAAACACAAAATAAACGATGTATTTCATTTTTTATTTACCAAAATAAGTTTATATAAAATATATACAAAGTTGCTTCATTTGTCCGCTAGATGGCGCAAAAGAATAAGCAATACAATTTGGTAAATTTTTAAATTAATATCCACACTTGTTATCAAAATTTTCAGAAACAGTGTTGTTTCCTAAACTTCAAAAATAACAAATTATTCTTGAATAATCTTAATCTTTTAAGAAGCCTTTGTCACAAACTGCGTAAGAAAATCCCCTCTGTTACAAATAGTATAAAGCTATTTTAAATAAAATTTGATTAGTTATTTAATTAAATACCCGTATCTTTTAAGTTAAATCTTTTGTAACATTGAAGATTTGTTTTTGTGCTCAATAAAAACATATATTTAACATCAATCTATTTTAAACTTACACTAATTGAAAATTAGTCTGATTAATATTTAACATCATATTGTATATTACGTACTTTCAATCCATCAAACAAGTCTGGAGGCGCCAGACGCGACGCTGACAGCTTTCAAGCTTATCATTCAAATTCAAATGAATTATAGACACGCGCGATAAGAATTTTGTATTATTATAGTGCGATTATATCTGCCCATCAATACAATGTCACACTGTGCAGATTTTCCTCGCAAACTAGCAACGTAACATACTAGAGTTTTTTTGTATAGCGTCAATCGCACGATGCAAAGTTTTTTTGCCCGATTAACCCAGAATTATGCTAATGTTTTTCGCATGTATTATATATGCATGTATATATGTCCGTTCCATTGCGACCTTTTGAATCCTAAACGGCTTGCCCAATTTTAGAGAATGAGCTGCCATACGATTCATATTCTTTCGCGGAGTATCATAGGAGCATAGTCAGTCGTCTTTTTTTTAAATTAACTATTGTTTGTATGTGTAACTCTACTCGGCTTAATTTATATAGAATAAACAAAATACCACCTAGAATTCGTCACATAAAATTTTTAAATGTGTATAATGTTTATAGATATCGGCGTTTAACAAAGGTATGTACACTCAAGGGCACATTTAACCGGCCACCTACATTTTGTCGATTTATTTAAAATTCTATGGTAATTTAATGAATTGTGTTATAATGCCTCATTGGGTGAACCTTTACGAAAACAAATACAACATGTATAAGTTGTGAAGTGGTTTAATTTAGACAAAAAATAAAATAAAAAATGAGAGTTTTCTTAACAACAACAGAAATTAACAAAATTTTAATTAAAAAAAAGTATGCTCTAAACTATTGCACTAATAATGTGTATTTCCTCCTCTGGCCCTAATGACCTCTTGCAAGCGATTTGAAATCCCGTCCAGTATGTCTTATATATCTTCCAGTGTATCTTGGATGTCACTTTGTGGAACGTTTTCCCACTCCTCAACGGCTGCAGTTTTTAGCTCACTGATGGTCGTAGGAGCTGGTGTACGACTCCGAATCCGTCTTTTTAGGTTGTCCCATACATGCTCTATCGGGTTCAGGTCAGGACTCCGAGCTGGCCATGGTAAACGCTGAATATTGACGGCGTCCAAGTAATCCGTGACAATTCTCGCGGTGTGAGCACGAGCGTTGTCGTGCATAAAACTAAATTATCGCCAATGAATGGCGCAAACGGCATCACATGTGGTTCTAGGACTTCTGTTTCGTACTTGTGAGCATTAACGCTGCCTCTATCGAAGACGACCAACTCTGTACGAGCATCGTAACAAATGCCACCCCACACCATTATCGAGCCTTCCTCGTAGCCCACTGTTTCTACCACAGCACATTCAGCAAACCTTTCACCGCAGAGTCTATACACACACTGACGTTCATCAGGACCTCGTAAATTGATTCTTGATTCATCAGACAAGAGAACTGCCTTCCATTGTTCCGAAGTCCATATTAAATGTTCTCGAGCAAATGCAAGTCTCGCTCTTCTGTGAGCTGTGGTCAGTTCTGGGACTCGAGCTGGTCGAAATGATCCCAGACCCTTCTCCTTATTGTTCTTAGGCTCACACTTACATTTCGCACCTCAAACAAGTGGTTACCAGTCTCAGAAGCTGTCGTGAACCGATTTCGACGAACGTTCGAGACGATGTAACGGTCATCTCTTTCTGATGTACAACTTCTGTGACCTTGCCCAGACATCCTTGTGTAGGAACCAGTCTCTCTGTAACGCCGGATAGCATCTTGGATAGTGGTTCGTGGATAACCAAGCATTCGTCCGATCCGACGCTGGCTGAACCCAGCGTCTGCAAGTGCCACAGCTCTGGCTGTTCCAGCTGCGGCCAGTGGCATTTTTTTTTTAGTGTAAATGATAACAGCCCTCCAACACTTCGGTTTTATTCGAATAAAATGGTTACGAATCGTTTTAAAACAAATGTATGCTTAACTTAGAATGAGAGGCGAGACTGTCAAATTTCGACTAAACTGATTACTGTTGAATAAAAACTGCAAAAGTAAACAAAATGCGGGTATTACTGTTTTATTTATTTCAAATATACCCACTTATGAAGTTATGCCTAGTAGTCAAGTAAACAAAGGATATGCAATTCGAGATGAGTGGACGGTTAAATGTGCCCTTGAGTATATTTGTTATACATTCTAATTGTAATCAGATGCATAGGTTCGTATCTGTTTCAGATATAGACATATATATATATATATATATATATATATATCCTAGAAATTAGAGCCTAGGATATATGGATTTACATACTGTGCCGACCCTACGCAAGTGGAAAAGGGCATAGATATGATAAAATACACATATTATTTATTACAAATTGTAATCAGATTAAATCAATATGGCGCCGCGTAGAGTTAGGCTTCAGATAACAACATCGGAAGCTATCTCCGAGCAGCGTGACCCTCATGTACACATGTACACATATGTCCGGTACGCCGCCGACACACTTACAACGCAATTACACTTAATTATCATTAACGTGTAAGAAATTCATCTGTCAATAAATTGACACATTGTAAATAGATCGGCTATATTTAGCGCCACAAACTGTTCGCAAAGAATTAACATAATTATAGTGGGGAGTCAGTGACTCGCCGGCAACGTCTGGCGCACGTCAATAGTCACTGAACCTGATCGGTCGGGATATTCCATCCCCTGCTGTTTACGAGACAGACGCCGAGAGCAGATAACGGCCGCCCTATTGCACGACCACTTTCAATCGCACATCACGATAACGTTGAGCAAACATAACGAGGCGAAGTACCACTAGGCGTCCGAGATAATCGTGTTTTGGTAATATTGTAACTTGTGGTTAGAGAAACATTGTTATTCTGGGAGACCGCCCGCACAGTAGTTTGCTTTTGGTCAGGTCGCTTTATTTTAAAACAAATGTATTCTTTTTAAATGTTTATTTTTTAGTTGTTATTGTTATTATATTTATTAATTAAAGTAACATAATGTTCTTATCACACGAATACTACACATAGAAACTAAGTTAAATTTACGGTACATAACATTTATACTGACGACGTTTCAGCAAAAATAATGTAATGAAATAAAATACGTATTCATTTCGAAAATCTAATAAAAACGTGCTTTTGTGTTGAAACGTGCCTTTTTGCTTATTAAAAGTAGTCTATGTGCCTATTCCAGACTACATTCTAACTATGTGTCAAATTTCATCCAAGTCCATTCAGTCGTTGTCGTATCTAAACTTGCGCATTAAGAAGATTTATACGTGTTAACTATATTTATAAATGTCTTTGTACTATTAAAATGAAGTGTCTGAAAAGAACGTAAATCTTTGTTTAATAGCGAATATATATTTTTATTTGAATATATATATTTATAATATTAAGAAATAATATTAACGTTGCTAATTCCCAAGCCGATATATGTTAAAAGTTACACATCATGTGCGTAAATGCATGCAACGCCCAACTTGAAACTTTGGGGTTGTTTTTATTAATTATATAATAATATAGTTTTAAAATAGGACACGAAATCGACAGCATGCATTTTGCACGTCAAGGTTATACGTGTTCTCTTTTTGTTGTTCATTTTTTACGACAGTTCATTATTATTTACAAAAGTTCGTTGATAAATGTTAGTATGAGCAAACCGCCCAATTAATTAAACGTTTTATCAACGTTTTTACTAAAAAAAAGTGGCCATAAAAATAAAAAATATAACACTATGGACTGTTGCTATTTTTAGCATCTTTAACTTTGTCCTAGGTAAGCGACGAAATGCGACGCGATATTATGCGACAAAGTGCGACCTATTGTCGTCATATCGACTATTGTCACTGACAGATTATGGCGACAACGTAGTTCATAAATACATACAACAACTGATTAATAATTTCACGTCTCGTTGAATCGCGTCGCATTGCATTATCGCGTTTGCCGTTTACCTAGGACAGTGGTCGGCAAACTTATTAGCCAAAGAGCCAAATATGAACATTACAACAATTTCAAAAAAATGGGATCCAAATCTGCTTATTTAGTAAACTTTTATTACACTAAATAAGTAGTACACTAAAAAAAACTAAATTTCATGCTTAATAAATATTTATTAATGCGAACAATGTGCTTGTATCTCCTTGGAAAGTTTGAATAAGTCAGGTTTGTATGTTTTTTTTTTTAATTTTAGGCATGATTCCAAGTTCTCATCAATAAAACGACTTCTCAGTTTACTCCTGATAATGTTCATGCTTGAAAAAGATTGTTCGCATATATATGTAGAACTGAAAAGGGAAAGAACAGCAGACGCGAGCTTTTTCAGGTGATCGTAAGAGTGAGGAATACTATTCCAAGCGTTGATAATAATCATGTCTTCCTTCTCCAGGTCATTCGAAGTAGACCACTTGTGTTGTGAACTAAGGTCACATTTTTTCTTCTACAAAATTTCCAATTCAACACAAAGACGTTCGAACTTAGAGCGCCATATCTCCTTATTTTTTAAATCCAGCAACTGTATTTCAAAGCTACCAATGTCAATTTCAAAAGGAGAAAATTTCAACTCGGTTATCGTAGCATCACGAGGATTTTTAGCAAATGCTAAAGTTTCTCTGCTGTTTTTAAAATCCTGAAACCTGCTGAGAAATGCTTCCCTCGTATTTAAAATTATTGTTTTAAAATGGTGTTTATCAATAGAAGAATTATTTTCTTGGCGATGCTTCAGCGGGCACGGAAAGTGAAACAATGTTTCCCTTTCAAAATCCTGAGCAAAAATGGATATTGTTTTCGAATTTTATTACTTCTTCTAACATCGAAAAAATTAAGTTTCCTCTCCCTTGTAGTTTACGATTAAGCTCATTTAGATGAGACGTAACGTCTACCATGAAATAAAAGTTTTGGATCTACTGATCGTCTGTTAGTTCTGTATAGTGAACGCCCTTCCCAAGGAGAAATGCTTTAATTTCAGGAAAAAGGGGCGCGAAACGTTTTAAAATGTTCCCTCTTGATAACCAACGTACCTTGCTATGAAGCAGAAGATCAGCGTACTCACTCTCCATTTCACATAAAAATTCTTTGAATTGGCGATGATTAAGAGCTTTAGCTGAAATGGACTTGATAATGGTAATCACTCTTTCCATAACTTTACAAATTTCATTCGGAAATGTTTGCACACAAAGTACTTGATGAATGATACAATGGTAAACAATTATCTCGTGATCATTTTTTCTTTCAAAATAGCAACCAACCCTTTTCTTACGACGGTCATACTTTTGGCACCATCTGTTGAAATCGACACAATTTTATCGAGGTGAATATGATGTTTATCAATACACTCAATTACAGCATTTACGATATCTTCTCCACGCGTCTGACCTTTGAGTGGCAATAATCATTAAAGTTCTTCTTTAGGGCCTGAATGAGACATAAATCTTACAAAAAGTGAAACTTGCGCCGTATCATTTATGTCACAAGACTCGTCAACTGTTATTGATAAAGCCGAAGCCAATTTCAGATCTTCGATATGCCGAATGGTTATATGTATTTGAACACATTTTAATTGTTCTATCTTTAATGGTTTTGGCAGACAATGAGACAGACAACCTAGGACAACGGGTTAGCCTAATACTCGTATAATATTCCCGTATTTCCGTTTAGACTCCCAGTCCATTGCTTAAAGAGGTGTTGATTGAATTGCTGACCCTTATTACGAAGTGTGATACATTTTTAAAACAAATAAATAGCTTAAATCCAAACTTTGATGTTCACGAGTTAATCCATCTTGATTGAATCCATAATCGAGCAACTCGAATGGTCAACGACCGAGCTCTTACTGATCGACTTGATCCTCTGGCATTGCGAAGAGACGTCGCGTCCCTTTGCATTTTTACCGTCTATACTATGGGCAGTGTTCCGAAGAACTGTTTGGAACAATCTCTGCCGCTGGGTTTCGTTACCGCACAACACAACAGAGCTCCAGCTAC
>DWLR01004305.1:0-12286 GCA_018246295.1 Papilio alexanor hazarajatica | reverse complement strand
CACAGATTGGAATACCCATTGAACCCGAGTCTAATGTTGGGCTGCTTACATCTTCTGTGCTGTTGAAACAAATCAATTATTACTTGGCAGAATCAGAGCCCGTAACAGAGCCCTCAACTTCTGGCAGAATCAATCCAATCAATTCAATTCAAATTTTGGGCATTTTGTGCTATTTTATAACGTCATATTAAATACCTTATATACCCAAGGAGGATTGGCGTTAGGCAGGCGGCCGGCCGTAAAACTATAGCCAAAACCAGTTGCAGTATGGACTACAGTAGAGTCCGGGATATATGGAAGAGTAGTACATAGGTACTGTGCCGACTCTACGCAAGTGGGAAAAGGGCAGGGAGATGATGATTAAAGTTTTAGTATAATTAGTACAATTTCGGACCACATTTATACAACAATTTATTTCTTTAATATTATATTACATTAATGCATGTCTCTTGAGCTTGTTAAGACGAGATGCCGAATAAGAATTCACCAGTTATTAATATTCATAAGAGTTTTTGCTGTAAACAAATTGGCAGGCGCTGTTTAATTTTACGTATCTTTATAAAATAATTACCCTGGTAAGTTAAATCATTATTACTTGATATTATTAAGTATTTAATTTATCATAAATTGCGTTAATGAAAAAGATGTACTTCACATAAGGTTCACTACAAAGTTTGATACTGTGTTCTCATATGCGCTCTCGTATGTGCCTTCATACGGATGAATTCTCGCAACCTTGACCAGATTGACGGTCCCTCTTGTGACAAGACCTATCTACGTATGTCCTTACGTCGACCGTCGTCGTACGTGGCCGCGATTCCAGAAACTCCCGGGCCCTTAAGTAACAATGCTCGTTCGTTGCCACTTATGTTTAGCAATTTTTGGCACAAATTACTCTGATATGATGTTTTAAAATTTAAATTACGAAGATACCGTAATGTGATACATGAATGTAGCACAAAAAATGGGACAAAGATCGTGGGAGTTTAATACAGTAAATATTTACATACAGCATTTGTAGTTCCGCGTCACGACACGTCCAATAAAACTCAATCGCTTCATTATTCACACGATTGGGCGCGTACAAAGCGGTTGAATCATTGTTGGGCACAAAACATCACTTAATTCGCCAACATTGGGCCCAATTACGTCCATTCAGTATTGTGCCGATTCTCCGCTTGCCAGTCACCGTGCGAAAATCCTTTCATCAACGTCACTCATCGTTGATAACTTTGATATATAGCTTTATTTTGAGAAAGACATGTCATCATCGGCATTTATACGTTAATCACCATATTTTTAATGTCCTTCCAATTTGCGGACCTTCGTCATTCGTATTTAACCATTTCCTGCCGTCCAGTTTGAAGTAGGGCCTTACACTTCTACGTAGTTCTTATGCAATAAATGGTCTTTGACTTAACTCCCCCATCTTTCGTCGCTAACTCGATTACTTTTGTTCTAGATTCGATTTAGATTCTACATCCTCGATCATGGTTAATAGGTCAAAAACGAAGGAAAACGTACAGGTTAAGGACTTCGGTGTTGAGGTGTTAATTTTCTATATTGTAATAAGTTTTAATGGTAATATTAATTTTATTCCGAAATATTCGAGCATTATTTTGTTCGTTGTATTTGCCACTATTCGAGAAATTCGCGTAGACCGCACAGAACCACTAAATCTAAATCGTCGCTAGTACCAGCCGGCGGCGAGAGATGGCGCATCTGCAGGGGAGATGCACGCCGCTATAACAGTAAATTCTAGTCGTGCCCTCCTCTACAGAATACTAATGTACATTGCTGACGCGTTTCCGTTTCATCACGATAATAATGTAGATGTCCTGAATATTATGATTTGTTCAGTACAAATGAATGGTAGACAAATATTACAGCTTTCCATTTCTCATGGTTCCGGCACACGCTATCGCTTCTTCTAAATAAACTTATCTAAAGTATTGATATTTTTATTTATATACTTGCCAGCTTGGTCTCGGTTGGGTACTCGATTGGATCTGTATTGGATTGTACAATCCATCGTTGGGTATATCTGATAAGGATAATGTTTCTGTGACTAGAGAGAGGAACTTGAATCCATGACTTTTGTTACTATGCTATTCTAATGCTAAATAATCGTTGAAAAACTGATCTCATTGTTGCTTACCTGACTAGAAACTAATACTGTATTATGTAATACATGGATTAACAATGGAAACGAGTAATTACGTAGACAAAGTTAGGTTATACGGCTATGAATTTACAGACATACATCGTAAAAATTATCATGGAAAACGGCCATATTGAATTGAGAAATAGCGCGAAAGTGCTGCTATGTTGCGTGATTTCACATATACATAGATCCAGCGATTTTAAGGTGCGCTTCGCCATGACGTGCAATTTAAATAAAGAATACATGCAGACAGCTTGACTAGTGTTTTATAGTCTGTGAAAGTAGATAAGATGAGATAGTAGACAAGATAAAGACACGTTATAAGTTGTTGCATGTTTGTGATGTTTTATACATTTTAAAACTTTACTGCCAAATGTATTGTTCAATAATTTTAAAAGACATATACACATTTAGGTAGGGACATAACATTAATTTGTTTCCTCTTAAATTTATGTATGTAACCAAATAGTGATTTAAGACAGATTACTAAAACTGTCAAATGTCTATATCAAAGAAATATTTTATGTTGTATTAATATGACGATTATATTTTTGTTAATAAAATGTTGTAAAATACGTACCTAGTTTGTATCTTATAATATATTTTTGTAAACAGTACTTGTTTTGTAAACTAAGTACTCGCATTAAATAACTCATTTTTTTAGGTTAAGACCGTTAGAAAACTATTATATGTTTTTTAAAGCTTGAACAAGAAAGCATCTTTTTATTAGACAATTTTGTTACACTCTGTTTCTTATAGGTTTGAATTAAAAATTACTTATATACTTTTATTTAAAATAAGCGAATTTAATCTTTAAAATGCAATTTACTGTATCATTTCCGACGTCAAAGTTTCGTGCGGATTTAATGCTTGGGTAGTGAGCGGCCATTACAATAGAGATGCAAGCTTCCTTTCCAAATACAAGCTATTTCGGTGCAGCGTATCGATCCTTTGGTTATTTATAGCATAAGTGATTGTGTCTGCATTGATCGCACTTGAGCAGCCTCCGTTTATGAAATATAAATTGTACTGTTTGTCTTACTGCCACGCTCGTAAGACTTAGAATATTATTGTGCATAAAGGATATAAAATATAAGATCTGTCTGTACTAAACTACAATCACCATAAATAGTTTTCTGCTTCGCATTTATTTTGCGTACTGTAATCAATAGATTTTTTTCGGTAATTTTGCAAATTCTTAATCAATGGAGTAGTAGTAAGTTTTAGATTAGTTTAATAATGAACCTTATCCTCTGACATAGGTTTAGGTCATCGAAATTGTGAGGTCACGAATTGTACGTCAGATTTTAAACACCAAAAATAAAGTAACGTTGTAATCTTAAATAATAAATAAATACGTTACTAAATTACTCTTTATAGCTTGAATTGCGTAATAGGGGCACGAGATTAAACGTTAATTTTCATGTGTTTTGAATGAGATTTTATAATTCCACTATCTGATACAAGATGGCGTTGTCAGTCGTATTTTAAGTAGTCAATTGATTTTTTTTATGCAATTTTTTAACAATCTAGAATTAGCTAGGACTTTTTTTTTAATATTACCAAATTGATTCGAAATGTCTGTATGAAAATGACAAGAGTGTTAGTTGTATAACAGTTACAGATTTACAGCTTTGTAGGCTAAGAAAGATATGTGTATAATGTGTATTTCACTAAACTTTACTAAAGTTGTGCTGACAGTTCTACTCGTGTGCTTATTAAGTTTTTCTGATTAATTTCCAACAACCAGAAAATATAGGTGTTACTTGATGTTAGGAGAACTAACTACAAACGACTAAATATCAGCAAGCGATTGGATAGGCTTTGAATAATCGTTTGCGTAAATTATATAGGTAACCTTAATCATATAGGTAACCTTACCTTATGTCTTATGCGGGCTCGGCTCTATTGTCATAGCTGTAAATTAAGAGCACTTCAAATTTTTACTTAAATTTTACCCTAGGATTAAGAAATTAAAAATTACAGCCAGCATCCAAAGTCTTCTAACTACAGGCAGTTAAAGTCTATGTTATTGTTTATATAGATGTAAGTAATATAATTTATGGTAACATTTCTCTAGTTAAACTTGTTATAGAGTTCAAGCCGGCGCCTTGTTAAGTCCTGCGTATCCCTCCGTACATTCGCCCTCAATACACCAGTCCTACTGCAATTTATTGCATCGCTTTGCTTAGTTAGATTCTGGGGGATTTGCATTGCTCATCGCGTCGTCTATTTCAGTTTGTTAGAATTAGGAAATGAAATTGAACAGAAATATCATGCGTTTTAGTGGTTAGTTTACATGAGAGTCTGATCTCGAATATCATTCGGAATTATCATAAATAATAAATAAATAACGCACTTAACACATGTAAGAAGTATACAGAGATTACAATGTTCAATATTATTGGCACCCCTATCAAATATCTTCATCATTTATATATCTACGCATACGTGCTCGTTGCTTAATCTGGTCCTATGATGTCCCGTACCCCCTTCATACATTAATTATATCTGCTGTAACTGTTTAAGTCATCATCATCATCATCATCATCATGATGATGACTTAAAAATATCATTTATTTCTATAATTTCTCGAATTTTGACGACAAAAGAGTATTAATTCAAAACGGAACTTATCTTTATGGCAAAACTACTGGCTTGAAGAGACTTAAGAAGAAAAAAAAACAAATCGTTTTAGTGGAGGTCGCGTTCCAAATACAAAAGTGGTCGGGATTCGGCGGGCAGTCCGCTCGCCGGGCGACCCCCGCGGCCGTGGGAAAGTGGCCACGTGCGCCGACCTCCGCGGCCGTCGCCTTCGCCAAACATCACATATTACGTCTTCAATAACTATTCTTTATTATTGCGAACATGCATGCCATCTTCTTCTACCTCGAGATTCAACTAGAAAATCTTCATAAGTTGTCTGATTCTACTATTTATAAGTACTTACTTATCAATAATACATTTTTATGAATATGTTTTTTTTAAAGAAAGAACATGAGTTAAGATGCATTTTAAAGAGGGCGTATGAGTAAAATTTCCTGTATAATTGTCTACGTTTAGAATAGTTCTGGTGTTAGTTATATTTTACAGGCTTCCACTAATTTTGCGTAGAGTAATAGAACTTCTCTCGATCCATGTATGTAATGTAATGCTGCTTTATCTATTCATTTCTAGTAAGCCAGAAATGTGGGCGACAACAGAGATGTGTATGCCTGCAAATGTAAGTAAATAATTATTTATTTTATTTTATTTATTAGGCTTGCGAACAAAATATGAAATGATCCTTACAAATATAATAACATATACATAACTACAGGAGCTAATAACATATTTCTTTTCAGGCAAATACAAAATTCTCCGAAAAAACAGAAGCAAAACAAAACTCATAATCGAGTAGTTAGATAGGTAAATAGATGGATATAACACAATACAACACAGTAATTATGTATTATTATTATTATATATTATATATTATTATAAATTAAAACTTTACATTATATATTAAATAGATTTGATAGTTTAGTGTGAAGCGTTTGTTACGAGTTGTTTGAATATAACATGTCTGGCTGATCTGATGTACGCATTCCTGCGCCGTAAGGTTTTGTTTATGATGCGCGTGCGCATGCTTTCTGAGAAGCAAACCGCCGGTGCACGTTGCAATTCACCAACAGACGCATAAACTGAGCGTGAGACGGACAGATTTTCCTACTTAGATGTTGCTGTAGCGATATCTATATTCGAATATGAATGATCATATACATATGTCCTTTAGATTGATTTAATTTAAAATATCGTTTGCTTAGAAAAGTATTTACTAGTGTATGATGCTTTGCAAGAAAAACTAGAGTGTTCTTTTTTTATCGAGAATACAATAATGACTCTTAGAAAAAAATACGTATTCATTTAGTATTCGCCTACATATGTTTTTTTAAAGGCATAAACGTTAAAATTCGACGAAAACACTGACCTGGCTGACTTAGGCTAAATAAGAATAGGTCTTGTGCGAGACTTTATTTGGGGAACAGCATCTAATATCGTAGAACAGTCAAATCTGTCGCATATTATGTTACGGCAAAAATTTAAATGTCATCGCGTGAGCAGTGTGTACGTTGGGTTATTGATCCCTCACTACCATCATATGAACAGAACATGTGTAAATCCATCAATTACGATTAAACACATAAAAAAAGAGTTGGTCGTCATAAAGCCCATGGCGGCACAAACACGTCAGGACGCGCCCCGGCTGCGTGGAGTGGGTCAGGCAGGGCGCCGCGGTCAAGGCTGACTATTTCGGCGTGGGTCGACGCCCGATCATCCCATGCCTTGCGATTTCACATGTTCAATCGTGTGTTTTTAGTCAAAGCGAACTTTATAATTAAGCTAATGTCAATATCGAACTTCATCCATATAATTAGCGAGTTTTTCGCATCTACCTGACTGCGATAAACTCAAAAAATATCAAACGGATTATCATAATGTTAACACCAGATATTAAGAGTTATTTACGAGAAAGATATGTAAGGTGTATTTATAAAATTCAGTAAAGGACACGTATTAGACCTGCGTGAAACCGGGAAAGGACTGATGAAATTTAATAGGGAAAGGAGAGTCCCCTTTCCTTATTAAATTTAAATTAAAATAAATGACAAAATTGATACATAAATAAATTTGGTTCATCTGTTAGATGACGTATCAATAAAATCATAACATGTTAATTTGCTTCGCAGTTGTCCAAATTTTACACATCGTTTAGAGGATTTGCACAAATCCTTAGATAAGTCGTGGCGAAGTATTGTTTGTCACGCACCCGCGAGATGTTAATGGAAATAATAGATTTTTATCAAAAGTTACATAAATTATTTGCTTTCCATATAAATATCTCTTTTAGGGTGACCACATCATATCGTATATGTCTTATGAAACTTGTAAAATTATTTCAAACTTCCAGCAGTAATCATCTTCTGGTTGCTTATGATGATGATGAAAATTATGACGATGATGAAACATTTTATAATCAATGTCTAGATAATAGCGCTCCCGTTCTTCCAAAACTGGCGGACTGGCTTTTGTATCAATAGCCATTCCGCCAGTCTATAGACAGACAATGAAAAACTCGATCTCCCACACTTCAGAATTCTCATACTTTTTTTAAAAGGTTCACTTCTATTACATGTATTAATACTACTTCTACACATACATTTTTAAACAATTTTAATGTTGTAAAAAGTAACATAAGAGTATCCTTAATATTACAATGCTGTATTATAGTCACACCATAACAATTGAATTAAACAATGAGCCAACAACAGATGCAGAGTCGTCCACACCGTTGCGTGCGCGCATCAATGAAGCTGAGAGAATAATCCGCGGTGTTAACAAGTCGTCACGTCTCCGGGTCGCCCCCATCGACCTCTCCCGTTGTGCAACGACTTATTGACACTAAATCGATGTTACGATCATTTTATGTCAGCTTTGTTGGGTTATTATTTTTGAGTGGTTTCGTGTATGGCCTCAGTGTCAGAGGGTGTTTATATATTTATACGATGTACATTTTTGAAACCTATTACAAATTTACTCTATGAAGGTCAGACTAATTTGGCTCCCAAGGGAACTCTCACCAGAAAGCCTAAGCTTAAATCACAAAGCCTAAAATAGTCATACGTACATTCCTAAAACTAATTAATTGAATTCTAAGCCGACTGTACATTTCTACACATGTACTTTTGGTTAACTAGGATCCAGAAGACTGTAAGTAAACTACAAAATAGAAAACAACTTATAAGACAAACCAATAAATTCAAGATTTATTGTTTATAGGTGTGTTCCGCTCTCACTTGGCCACACAGCGGTCGTTGTCACATACTAAAATTGTCAATATAAAATAAAAATAATTTACGTAAATCCAACACATTTACCGAGAGGCTGAAGACGGTTAATAAAAGCTTATGTTATCCATAATGACCGATATTTATAGCAAGCATGAAAAAACGAAACGCCGTCAAAGTATATATCACCATATTCCCATGCCGATGAAATTAAAACTTTGATAATATTGTTTTGCGTAAATGCTTCATATTTTTCGACTAAGACGTTTATTTTAAAGTTGTTTCTTAACAAATTTATTGATCTTATTTGAAGATTTTTATATCCAATATCAGAATATACAAAAAGCGATTAATATTTTTCTTTTATTAACAATTTTAACTACTTTCCACAGATTACATATGCTCCAAGTGAGAATTGTAGAAAAAGAATGTTAGTAATAATATAGTAAAACATAGTAATGTACAATAGTCATAAAGTAAGGAGAACATGGAAGGGTATAATAGATAAACAATTTTGATTGAAATAATTGATATTATTAGCAAAAGAATAAATTATTATAATTTGATTACTCAGGTATGTCGCAAGAATTAATAAGCAATTATATTAATGAGCAATTGATTTTATATTTATTCTTTTATACAGAGTTATTGTGTAAATATAATATATTGGAATAAAGAGGTTTATACTATAAAAGAATTTTGCAACAATTACTCTGAGACACGGCCGATGTAGTGACTAACAATGTAAGGAGGGCTCTTGTCCTGTACGGGGCGCTGTCGATGCTCTCACCTATGCCTGGGATTTTACTGTAGTCGGTTCAGCGAATATTGGACTGATTCTACTTTATTTGATTTCTTATTGTTATTGTTTTAATTTTCATTTTAGGAACCCTCAACTTCTGACAGAATCAATGCAATCAATTCGATTAAAATTTTGTGTATTTTGTGCTATTTTATAATGTCATGTTAAATACCTTATATAAGTATATGTATTTCCAAGGAGGGTCGGCGTCAGGCAGGCGGCCGGCCGTAAAACTATAGCCAAAACCAGTTGCAGTATGAACTACAGTAGATTACAGGATATATGGAAGAGTGGTACATACTGTGCCGATCCTACGCAACTGGGAAAAGGGCAGGGAGATGATTTTATTTAGCATAAGTTACTTCCGTTTATTCCAGAAGGTCATCGATCGTCCTAGACTGTAGAACCTATAGACCTCTCACATCCACCTATCTCAATTTTATTGGTACGTTATATTAAGATCTGCCGCACTCCAATTTTATCAACATAATCGTAGCAGTCGATTATTTTGCAGTTTATTTGTGAGTAGCCCGCCATTATACCATTATTACACTATAAGAACATGACTATGACACCATTGAAATAGAAAAATCGAGAGATTGGGCCGTAATTCTGATAAGTCAAATCGAAGAAGAAAAAAAGTCGAATCTACAGATTGTGTTAAAGTATAATTATGAGGTTAGTTCGAAGTTGCAATTAATTTGTAAATTTCTGGATATATTTCATGAACATGTCGTCGCGCCACTATCGTTGGGTTGTACTACGGTATCCTGAGCCGCAATATTGTCGAGTGGCGACGCCTCGCCTCTCTCAGGCGAACGGTCACGCTTTTCGGTGCTTCCTCGTTCAGAAATCTGCATAATGTTGCCGATACATTATGGAGTGACTCAAATTACTAGCTATTTGTCTAACCGATAAATTCAGCCTAAAGTTTTGAAATTTATTGAACATATTATTTACGTAGTATGTGAATACAATCTTGTCTCTTTTATTAACAATCGCAGTTGCCATACAGTAAATGCTATAAGATGTTTAAAATGACGGTATTTGAGACACTAAGATTTTCAAATCTTAAACACTGCCATTGTGAACTTAACTTTTTAAATTATATAAATAATCAAAATATAAATACAAATTATAGTTATGATTTTTTACACATTTTCTTTTAATTTTCTAAACCGAATGTATACAGTATATACTAGAATTATTCTTGCAGTTGTAACAGCTTTATCACAATCTTTGTGGTTAAGATAATAATTTGGAAAAAACATAAGAAGATGGAACCGCGTCTGGGGTCTGAAATAGTAGTACTGCTACTGGAAACTGTACGTAAATGAAAGTAGTTTATCTTGATATCTTTTGTTTCTTTACCATAGATAATATTCGTTGTATACCGAAGAATAGATATTGGATGATTATTTGTATTATTATTTATAGGTGTATGTTAAAATAAATGATATAGAGTAGGTTTATTTTTAGTTCGGCTTATAAATAAGTGGTAAGTAATTAGTGGCTTATCGTGCTCAAATTTCAAAGTGGTTCATGTTACTGTTTCATTTCACTGCGAGCCTACATACTTCTACAGTTTTAAAAATAAAAATAATATGGGTAGGTATCTACTACCAGGACTTTTACCTTTATAATCTATGCAGAATAATCAAGATAAAAAGGTGTAATTTTGTTATTAGATGTTGCCAACGGCTTCGCAAGTGTTCGAGAGATCGCTATCAGAAAAGTACAAAATAATGTTTTTAAATTGTCTTTTCTTGATTATTATTAGCCTTGCCGATATTTTATATGGCCTATCTTATGCGCAATCACGTGCAGTGCAGTGCAACAGCACTTTTGTAGAGCTGTGTTTAGAGTTGTGTTACAACAATAATGTCATTCACAGATTCAGGTATCGTGATATATTAAACATCCGTCTTGATATACAATCTCTTTTAGGAAAATGAAATTGTCTCACCTTATCTAACTTATACATACGACGCTTACCTCTTGCAATAAAAAAAAACACACGTAACTGTCAGTGCTCTGTTTATTTTTGTGCTGTGAAAAATCGCGTTAACTTCGGTCCGCGGTCGCTTTTTAAGTAATATGAATTTGTTGTCATTATGTTTGACTAATTCCAAGATCTTTTCTGTTTCGCAGCTGCGTCGACATGTGATTTTGGTTACGTAAGATATTAGTAAAACAAATTGAGGCTTAAGAATTCTTCTCTATGTTTTTTTATAAGAAGCTTAGAAACAGTAAATTGTTGTGTGCTGTTTATTAAGATGTTAATGTTTGGTTAGGTCAAATGCCGTTGGTAGATAGTATAGCTGTCGATTTTTGCAAATATCTACGTCTTGAAATGAACTTTATTAGGTTGATTATAATGATGTTTGTTGAAAGGATCATCTGTTCTGAAATTCGGACAATACATGCTGATTGATTGCTATTTGGTCCAGTTCCTTATATCAAAAGTAAGTCACCCAGAAATAATTAAAATGTTGATACATTTGTTGTATAGGTATAAATGAAATGAATAGCAAATAGGTGCTCAACCCTTATCAATATTTACAACACATTTATGTGTTTAATTGGCAAAATTAAAGACCGAACCGATGCACGTTTCGGTCTTTAAAAAGGATAAGGTTTTTTCTTGAACTTGGAGCATAGTTTGCTTTATTACGTGATATTATGGTTTGCTACAATTTTTTGCTTATTTATTCAAGTATATAGATACACAGATAAAAATAAGCGAAGGGGCAGGAAAAAGCTGTTAAATTTAAGTGGGATAAAATTTAACGCCACGTTATAAATCTACGTTACGGTTCCATTTCAAATCGTGTCTACAAACGTCAACAAGCCACAAGTTTAACTCATTAATGCGTTATTATTTCCAGTTAAACACAGCTTCCTTAGTATTTACGGGCAATAACTGTTCACACGTTGAATTTATAGAGTCGGGAAGCAATTAGTATGGAGACGCGCGAAGTATGGGCTACGGGTCGCGCCAAATCACTTTCACCTTTGCTATACGTTGTATGATAGTGCTGAAATAATATGGTTTATATATGGCAATAATTTAAACAAGATAATAATCGAGTAAAATAATCTTGATATTTGTTATGTTTTAACGCCTGAACCAATTTTAGCGATTTTTGTTGTTGAGAGAACGATTATAAAATTTATTAGAATTAAATTGTCGCGATAGAATGTAGACAAATTAGTTTGAAATAAAACAAAAGGGGTGAAAGGGAAAACTTTTATCCCCATACAAGTTTTAATTGTCATGTTTTTCATTGGCGGGCATAATAAAAGGTTGAATGGTAATAAAATTGAATACAATTAAAAAATAACAAACATAAAAATATTTAACAGTGGTAGAGTCCGCAACAATAACATTTGTTGCACGAATGGCCCGCTCCAGCGGTGAAATACCACGACCTCACAGAAGACAGGCGTGAAGTAGAAGTTTTCTGCGTTTCGTCTGAGGAGTGAGGTGCC